>CM076578.1:1076662982-1076827821 GCA_034641835.2 Pinus albicaulis
AAAATTTTCTACCAAAATCAAGGAATGTGTCATAATATAACTCAAATTCCACATGATAACGGCAACAACAAGTGTCGCGTACAGTGATAGGTTCTACATACCATGGTTTTGTTGAACAAAAGCGCTGATTGAAACATGAATTTCACGATTCTCTTCTTTGAACTTGTTGAATAACTCTATCTGAGTGGTTTCCAAGAAATATTTTTCATGTAGTTCGTACTCATTTCGTGCTATTCTTCTTCGCATCACATGCTTTGCAGTTGACGAAACACGCGAATTGTTCTTCCAATATTCACATATTATTTTTTTAACATTTTCTCCAAGTCTATCTTTGTATGGTTGCCTAAAAATAGCTCTCCAACAAGCGAGTTCATCATTTACATCTATTTGCAGCCGAAATTTCCGATGTTTGTGAAAAAACTTTCGCGAGGTTCCTAATTCTTGTGCCATAGATTTTACCAAACGATTCTCTTTAGTACTTGATGAAACCACTGCCATATGTATTGCTCTATGTACACTTGAAACATTTTTCTGTCTAGATCTTCTAATTGAATTTATAGCACTACTTATATTTTGTATCACATTTTCCTTCATTTTTTAATCTTTGGTTGATTTTCGAATACCCAATAAAGTTGTAGCTTATTTTAATTTCCTTAATGATAGGAAACCTTTCAACATTTTGGCTTGAACTGTCACCTTCTCCTTTATGAAATACGTTTCAAAAATGTGGTTAACACGATATCGTATATAATGGTCAACTTTTTTATCTCCATATGTGTGAGTGTCAACATTTTCTAACATCTCGTCATCGACATTGATTTCATCTGTACATATTCAAATGAATAGTACATAATAAGTTTACATATTCAATAAATAATTAAATTAATAAATATATGTATAATTTCAATAATACGTGCATGTGTTCAACACACACACACACACACACACACATATATATATGTACATACCTTGTGATTCAATTTCTTCACTTGAATTTCTTTCAATATTTTCACCATCTTCAATCATTGGTTCAATATCTCTTTCAATTTCTCTTTCAAAATTTTGTATCTCATCATCATTGTTTTGAGGAATATCTGTCTCTGTTTACATTGCAAAATATTTTTCAAATTATTTCATCAAATAAAAATTAAGCTTCATATTTTACACTAGGAAAAATATAAATATATCAATAGATCATAATATTTACATTTACATATCTGCTTCAATTTCTAGTTGAGGTTGATTTTCCCCTTCAATATTTGAGAGTGCTTCTATCTTTCTTTTGCGAGTTTGTCTCGTCTCTTCTCTACGTTCCTTGGGGTCTCTTTTTCGATCATATTTTCTCGTACAATTCCTTTGATTTCTCATGATAATAGAGTATGAAGTTCAAAAAATTTTCTTCAAAAATTTAGACAATAACTCAAGTAGAAAAAGCATCACAAAAGATTTAATTTAAAAAAAAAAAAACTCATTTTAAAATTTTTGCAAAAATACATACTCCAATCCAAAACACTTACTTTAAAAAATCCGAGAAAAAATGCCTTTTTAATTCAACTCAAAACACGTACTCTAAAAAAATGTCACTTCAAAAAATGCCTTCAACTAAAAAAAAAAAACACCACTTTAAAAAATACTTCCAAAAAATGTCTTTTTCGAAATTAAACCCAAATCCATACTTTCAAAAAAAATGAAGCACAAAAAACATCTAAAAAAATGTATCACATACCTCCAAGAAAAGTCCTTAAACCCAAAACAATTCTTTGCAAAATCAGACCACCTCCAAGAAAAGTCCTTAAACCCAAACCAAGACCTTTGTAAAATCAGACCAAATGTGCTCAAAATATTTACTTCAACTCAAAACACGTACTCTAAAAAAATGTCACTTCAAAAAATGCCTCCAACTTCAAAAAAATGCCTTCACTTAAACCCAAAACAATTCTTTGCAAAATCAGATCGCCTCCAAGAAAAGTCCTTAAACCCAAACCAAGACCTTTGTAAAATCAGACCAAATGTGCTCAAAAGATTTACTTCAACTCAAAACACGTACTCTAAAAAAATGTCACTTCAAAAAATGCCTCCAACTTTAAAAAAAAACGTCACTTTAAAAAATACTTCCAAAAAATGTCTTTTTGAAATTAAGCCCAAATCCATACTTTCAAAAAAAATGAAGCACAAAAAACATCCAAAAAAATGTATCACATACCTCCAAGAAATGTCCTTTGAATGTACCTCCAAGAAAAGTCCTTAAACCCAAAACAATTCTTTGCAAAATCAGACCGCCTTCAAGAAAAGTATTTAAACCCAAACCAAGACCTAAATCCATACTTTCAAAAAAAATGAAGCACAAAAAACATCCAAAAAAATGTATCACATACCTCCAAGAAATGTCCTTTGAATGTACCTCCAAGAAAAGTCCTTAAACCCAAAACAATTCTTTGCAAAATCAGACCGCCTTCAAGAAAGGTCTTTAAATCCAAACCAAGACCTTTTTAAAATCAGAAAGTCTTTAAACCCAAACCAATACCCTTGTAAAATCATACCAAATGAGCAAATGAGCGAAAATATGCAAAAATAATGAATGATTTCGCGGCAATTTATATTTCTGCGAATTGTTTTTTTGGAGGGGTTCCGTGAAATTTTATGGCCGACAGAAAAGTAGACTAAAAGTTCGGCTGAACTATTAAGTCGTCAGACTTAACGCGTCGTTGGTGCAAAAAACAGTTCGGCCGAATTGTTTAACAAAGTTTGGCCGAACTAACGCATCCCTAGTTACGCAGATCCAAGCTCTGAAGATGTTTCTGCAACTTTGGACTGATTAAACTCCATGAAAAGTTTTGAATTAACTCTCAGAACCAAGACAAGCATTTTCATAATTGAATCTATGTTCAGAAAATATAAATTTTATGGAATTTCATAAATATTTTCTAATTTTAATTAATTTTGTAATAAAACGGGTGCAAACAATTTCTGAAGGTCATTGTGATTCAGTGAAATCAAAATTCTGTATCTCCCAAAATACATTGTAAAAAAATTGAAAAAATTATGGTGCATTACATTGGTCTGTCATCTCTAATGGTAGCTTTTAGATTTTTAGTTTATAACTTATATGTTAAGAAATGTCTTGCGTCGCGAAACATATTCAAAATATGCAGTTTTTTAATATTGGATCAGTTCAAAATTTTTTAGTAATTATGATATGCATCCATTGGCTTTGTAAATATGAAGAAACTAAAGTAGACTCTATCTAGATTGTTGTAACACATTTTTTTTCTCAAAAACATAAATTTTCAAAGAACACAACATTGTGTATTAACATGACTTTTTATGAATCCTTTGATTGTTAAAAAACACACACTCAAAGAAACACTAAGTTGACATATCAAATTTGCATAAAAAATTCCAAGCTAACCAAATTTCTGACAACTTTTATTTTTATCTCAAAATGAAATTATAAACAGAAAAATTGTTATAGTTTGCAAAAAGTTGAAGAACCGAAAAAAATGAAAGTTTTTTCTCAAAAAAGGGCAAAAAGTGTAACCCAACTTCACATTTTCACCCATCCATGATATTACTTGACTATTTCAACCTCCATGATCTATCTCATTAATGAGACATGATCTCCACTCCTTTCACATTAAGAAGATGTTCCACTACTCCATAATGTAGATCTAGATCTAAAATATCCACATACACACGTCAAAACTGGATTTTATTTACCTTTGAGGATTATGGGTCCCTCCACCCTCTTATTTACTTACTTAATTATGAAAATTAAGAACTTTAATATTCCAATTATCTTATGGAAAAATTGGGAATATTACACAAAACAGGGTAACGACTTGAGATTATATCAAGAGGACAAGGGATCTCATCAAGGGACAACTTGATTATTTTAATTACAACTAGTGAATGGCATTGCCAATATTTGGTTACCAAGCCAAGAAAGTGGCTTTTAAGTAAATAAAAATGCAATCGAAAATATCTACAAAAAAGAAAATCAAGTTCCAAAAGAGATCAAGTGTATAAAGTTGGAATTTATTTTTGAATATTGTAAGAAATACTGGATGGGACAGTGAATCATTGTTGGGTAAAATGCAACCCTTTCAATATCTTAAATTTCCTATTAGATCAGAGGCTCTACCTGTGGGTCCCTCCACCCTCTTATTTACTTACTTAATTATAAAAATTAAGAACTTTAATATTCCAATTATCTTATGGAAAAATTTGGCAATATTACACAAAACAGGGTAATGACTTGAGATTATATCAAGAGGAGAAGGGGTCTCATCAAGAGCCAACTTGATCAGTTTAATTACAACCAATGAATGTCATTGTCAATATTTGGTTACCAAGCCAAGACAATGGCTTTTAAGTTAATAAAAATACAATCGAAAATATATACAAAATATAAAAGCAAGATCCAAAAGAGATCAAGTGTATAAAATTGGAATTTATTTCTGAATATTGTAAGAAAGACTCAATGGGACAATGAATCATTGCTGGGTAAAAGGTAACCCTACCAAGAGCTTAAATTTCCTATTAGATCAGAGGCTCTACCTGTGATAAAAGAGTATATATTTATAAAGCTAATCTAAAAGAGGCACCTGCTTTATCTTTTTGAACTCAATAAAGACTGATAGAGATACTCATACTTTTATTTTTAAAGAGGAATTCTTATGAATTATAATTAGGAGATATTTTATTGCTTAGTGAGATATTATTTATTGAAATTCAGTCCTGCAACTATTTTTATTTTGAAAAAGTTTTTATAATTTTCAAAAAACTAATCAGAGATAGTTGGTTCTCCCAAGTGAATCATCAATTGTTGTACTATACAACACCCACCATTTATTTCTACCAAATGGAGACCCTTTAAAATAAATTGACGCAATCGTCAATTCTTTTATCAAAATAAAATAAAATAAAGTTATTTTCCTTTTCGCTTTGATTCCTTAGCACGCATCACAAATCATATAGCATATAAGCCTAACAACTTAAAACATATTAAGTCTTGTGAGCTGTGATATGTGCTAAAACTTTTCCACAATTAATTAATGCAATTGTCAATTCTTTAATTCTGAATTGGGAAAATATCCTATGTGATAATTTATCCAGAAGTATCATGGAGTATAGGAGTAAAAGAAGTGTTTCCTATAGGGAAATACCCCCATTTTACATGAGTTCCTATGTCGTCGACACAATTTTCTTTTGTTCGAGTTTTCCTACCATGGGATGGAAATGGATGACCCAAGAAGCTACTCCAATCCACATTTACCACAGAGCCATTTGGGAGTCATATTTTCATCTACATTTTTATAAAATTTTCCATAGAGTCATTCTACCTATGCACCATATTATATTCAATGAGAAAACCCCTAGGATTTCCAAAGAGGCTAGTACAGGCATCTTTCCTGTTGCCAAATGGTTTGCAGAAGAAATTTTCACCTATGTCATAGTTTTCTAGAGTTATGATTCTCCCCATGTCCTACCACATTATGTTCCTGACAAGCTACTTTCTAGAGAGATTGCTTACCAACTTGTGGTAAATGGTATTTCAAAGCAACTCAAAGATTCTAAGAAGGCCATTTGGCCTAATTTTCCTCTACAGTGTGGTACTTTTTCACTTTTTGATATTCATCATGCCTTCAAGGAAGTTTCAAATGTTAATTTGTTGAATTTGGTTGTAATGCTAAAGTGACCATATTACCCAAATGATGTAATTAAAAATTACATCGCAGAGCTCAAAGTGAAGCCTTTTGTGAAAGAGATAGATATATTTGATGATTTCTTTCAAGGTATTGAAAATTTTTCAGATGTACTAAAGTTTACATCCAGTCAATTCAATCAAGATGACTTGGAAACTTTCCAAGCATACAGAAACAAGATACTGGAAGGGATTCATCTAGATTCATTGACTATTGAAGATGTCAATAGACCGAATCCAAGTATTGGCTTGGATTATGAAGCTAAATACATCTCTAAATATGAGTCAGGGCAATGAGAACATCAATCTCAGAATTCAGATCATTCTGATAATGAATCCAAAAATAGAAATGAGAGCCCAAAAAAGGTAATTGATCAAGTAATCAAAGAGATTGAGATGTAAGAGAAAGGAGGAATTAATGGAACTGCATCCTCTTCCCAAGAAATTTGGCACAACCAAAATACATCTGATCAGGCAGAAAAATCTCAGCCAAAGGATTTGATGATTGAATGGGATAATTTTTCTAAGGCACTACAAACATGTCAACCAAATCCTAATTTTGATTAAAATCCCAATTTTTAGACACTAGAACATTCTAAAAAATTAGTGGAAACTGCTACTCCACTACAACAAGTTCCTGAAACTCATGATTGAGAGATCATTTTGGCATATCCAACAGATTGGATAGTTTTACAAAGTGAGGAAATTCATTCACTGGATGTGGTATACAATCCTAATCATAAGGCTATATTCAAGAGAAGATAAAGGGGAATAATTGATGATACAGTCTCTAATATTGCAAATGAATCTGTTGATGTTCTATGGGAGGATCCTCTAGCTGATCCTACTAAACATTTAACCAAGCTATCACAGTTTGCAGGGGCATATGCTACTGCCACTATTGATAAGGGAACTGAATTTCAAATGTTACTAAAGCAGAGAGAAGATAAAATAAGATATTTAGAGAGAATGTTATAGCAACAAAATTATAACTCGAGTAGGAAAATGGAATTGAAAATGTCTCAGTTTCAAGTGGATTTTGAAAGGTTAACTTTACAGCATCAATTGTAGCTTATAGAAAAGAAAACACAACTGGAAGCAGCAATAAAAAAATTACAAAGCCAGCCATAGGTAGAGCAATTCATAAGGGAAACATTGGATATGAATGCTAAACTAAAGCAGTGACAAGAAGTATTTTTCCAACAAGCTTCAATCACTAGCTCTTATTATGATTCAAGTGAAACCCTGATCCAGCAAGTTGTTATTCAGAAACTTGAGTGTGAGAAAACTTAGAAGAAAATCAATGAACACATTCAATGACAAGCATCAGACTCAGGAAAGGAAGCTGATCTACCTCAGGCAGATAAATTTCACAAGTAAATCTTATTTAAAGATTGGGCAGCACAAATAAGGAAAGTAGACAAAGTAGCAGCAAAAGCATCAAGGTTAACAAAGGAAATTACTGAATCTGTATGTGAACAACTTTTGAAAGCTGAGATTATCAAAGATTCCACATCTAAAGTGCTCTAAAAAATCAAGCCATTGGAACCATAGTGGAAACAAAGGACAGAAATGCAGGAAGATATTATTAAAAAAGTAAATAAGTTTTACCAAGAAAATTATTGGAATTTTCTGATCAAACCTTATCATCAGTACCAAACCCTACAGTCATTAACTGATTCAAAAAAAATACTGCAGCCAAAACTCTCAAATGCAGTATTCAAGGGACAGGTCAAATCGAGAATTGCGTAGCCAGCTTAACTCAAACCCATGATAGATATTTGTCAACTTCTGGATCAAATCCAAAAGGAAAAGCAATATTCATAGTTATATTGTTACTTTATTTTCCTAGATTTATAGTTGAAGTTTGTCTTATGAGGATGGTTGTTTGAAACCCCCTCTATTTTTATGTAATAAAATATTTTTAAACATATTTTAATTTAGTATTTAAACCCTTCTCATGCATTTAGAGAAGGGTCTAGAAAATTTTCAAAAAACATTTGCAAATTATGCACTTTTGTAAGTTTGTAAATGCTTTGATGCATTAATGGAACACAATCTGCTTTCTTTTGACATTTGAAGTTGTTTAACTGATGTTGCACTATTGTACTCTTTAAATTTCTTGAAATTTAAGAGGAGCAGAAAATATATTCTCAGTTTATATGATTAGGACTTCGTACATATGGTACTTCTATTCACTTGTATTAAGTTTTTCTTTCTAGATTGACAATTATATTTTTGCTTGCATTATATATTTGAACTGTTATCATAAATGAATGTTAAATTCACTTCTGTACTAATCTTTTTCTATGATTTCTTATCTGATATATAATCACACATATGAGTTCAATATACTTTTCACAAATCTTTTAATAAAACTAGTTTGTTAAAAGAATCATCTTTACATATTTTTCATCTCTTTCAACTGTTAAATAATCTTCATTACTAATAGTTGGAGAATATCTCTTTAAATCGCATAAAGGAAGAAACAACCATGGGTATATAGTAGAATAGATAAGTGTTAGATAAATTCATGTGATAGATTAAAATAATTTCCCATTACATGTTATATAAACAAAACACACCGCAAAATCATCCTTATTGGGAAACTTGTCCCTTCACCCCTAGTCGGAGCCACCACAGCAAACGGAAAATGACTTGCTCTAAGGTCAGGAATAGGTGGTTTTTCCTTGTGTTGTGGCAATAGAATTCCAAGGCCTCAACAAGACCTTAGGCATTTTTTAATATTTCCAGATTCTCTAATGTGCCTCAGCCCTATAAATCCTTATGCCAGGCATTTAATAATGTCATCTTCGCTTGTTCAATTTTCCAGTGATAATAGTTTCCCCTTTTAAGCAGGTAAATCCCCTCTGCAGACAGAGGCAATCCCTCTAACCCTAGAGTGGGTCTAGAAACAAAGAGACATGCTAGATTTCTGGTTCCTAATTACTGAATGAAAAGAGGGCACAATAGATCGACCTACCTGGAGTCCAACGCTGTCATCGTGGCTATAATGGTGGTGGCCTCTCGCTCCTGCCTTGGTAAGTCACAATCCTTCTGGAATCATGCTTGGATACCTGCACATAGAAGAAAAAACAAGAACAACATATGACATAATAACTTCATTCATAACTACTAGCCAGTCAAAGAGGGCTAAGCATATTGCATTAAAAAAATGACATAACACAAAATGGGAACCAAAAAATAGTCACGTGTATGTATTGATAGAAGGAAGAGGTACAACGAAAGCTTTGACATAGCAGTCTCCTCCAGCGGGGTTCAACCGAAGCGCGTCTCAGATACTTGTCAGGGGATTTGGACGGGATGGAGGCATGGGCTTAAGCTCTCTCAACGAAGTTCCTTCTTGTTCTATCTCTTCAACAATTCAGCTATAGTATACTCAATTCTTCATGTTCAGCTAGCTTATGCAAGGAGATATAACTTCTTTTTATAGAGGAAAAGGAGGAGGTTAGGATCCCTACAAAGGTGGAAGGGAGGCCTATCCTTTAGGAGGTTCCCACAAGAGGTGGAACCATAAACTAAAGGAGGGAGCTCGTTGTTAATCAGTATAACCACTCCCAATGATTCATCCTGGAAGTTGTTAGAGTGGAATCTCTGCCTCTATTTTTAAAAAAAAATCCATAAAAAACTTGGCGCAGGTGGCTAACTGGGACAAAGCACCAACTGGCGTGGGGCCCAGTATTAATCTTCCTCATTGGAGCGAGGGTAGAACTGACTACTCGTGCCAAGGCAAAAACAAGGGTTTTTGAAGCTCTGCTCAGGGAATTGTCAACAGAAGGAATATTGCTCTGATGTAAAGGGATGCAATGATGGTCTTTGCAAGGCCTGAAACTTCTAATTAGTCATAGAAATGACCCGCCAATGTGTGAGATGGGGATTGTAGGGACAGTGAAAAAATGATGTGTAATATATTCCCCCTAAAGCATGAGGTTCGAGGGAGAGGGAGGGGCGAAATTCTTTATGAGAACACGTTCGAACTAAACACCGCTATCGAAAACCTGCAATTACAAATACAAATAATATCTTTGATACATGAATAAGTGGCATGGGCGCAACCATCCACAATAGATTTCATAAAAACAGAGATTCGAGGTATAGACGCGGCCATCCAGCAGTAAGGATCAACAAATATACTCAGGTATGGTCGCAACCATCCAAAAAGAGTCATGCAATAAGTCATGATAATCCACAAGAATCTGCAACATATATTTCATCAGACAAAACCCAGGGTCTTGCGCTCTATCTCGACACGAACAAGTACAAATTCAAGCATGCGAATATATGAGCTGAAGTCAAACATGCAAGAAAATCATCTGATTAATAGCCAATGATGGAAGTTGTTAACAGTCGCGAGAGAAACCACCAATAATGACAATGGCCCTCAAGGTATGAAAGGTACAATCCACAAAATGTGAACAGTGATCTAATGTCGAAAACCTACAGAATCACTTGATTGAATTCCAATGATGTGAACCTTACGTCGAATGCGAAGGACCTGCCATTGAGGCATGCAGGCTCCAAGGTACCAGAAGGGACACTCTAGATCATATTCTTGGATAATGAGTTGAAGTCGACAGGAAGTGACCTGGTCAAATGAAGGCCATAATGTTTCCCACATCATTGACACGAGACAAAGGAACATGATGATAGTGAATCAGGACCAACAAAGAATTAGAGGGAGGTTGAAAAATGCAGAGGCAAACTTCTCTTGAAAATATCAGTGAAACGACACTGGATTTGGCAGTATTTGACATCAAGGGATCTGAGGTCATTATGACGTGTAAAAGAGAAAATGAGAGGTCAAAAGAGATTACCCAAACCCATGGAGGAAAAAATGATGAAATGAGATGTCCCCAACCTGACACGAATGCAAACAAGTGCCATGTTCAAGAGCGACATACTGCCAACATAACTAAAAATTGGTTCCATTTTCCCCCACCATTTCTGGCTAGTACCCCAATTATTTTTTAAAACAAGGTTGAAGGAGATAGCATATCCTTGCAATGTAAGTTTATCCTTCGGACAAATCCAACCTAGTACATTTTACGAGCCCTAGGAAGGAGGAACTCGGTTAAGGTCATGATGGCTGTGTCCGATGTCATTTAGTTTTAACAAGCCTGACAAAGGAATAACTTGACATATTTTCATGTTTAGAGATTTTGAAAAGAAACGGAAAAGAAAACTCCAGCATGTCCCTTTTCGTAAGTAGTCTCTTAGATCCGAAAAGGTAGAAAACAATATCTGAAATAACCTCTTAGTCGCGATAGGCTAAGGTATTCCTTTTTCGTAAATAATCTATCCCAGCCCAAAAAAGGGGTAAACATATACTGGGTAGATATCGTTTCACAGCCATTTAACAAGTTAAAAATGACAAGAGTCTTGACAATATTTTTGGTTTTAGAGAGTCAGAAAAAAGTTGAAATTTGACTCCTTGTGGAGGAACGAGTGGTATTAAGGGTAGCAACTGGTTCTAGTGATGACGGAACTACTCAGAACAAGTAAAGGTCAAGAGGCTGGCTAACAAGACCACTCATTGCAATGGTTCCTCAGGAATGGGTAAAATAATGAAGTGAAGGCATATGATCGGCCAAGAAGATAGTGACGATGGAGTGAGAAAACCAAGGCTCATATGGCAAAAAAGGCTGATAAAATGGCAATCATGAGAGGTAAAATGGGAATGGTTTCATTTTTACACAAGCTTTAAATCAGGAAACTCTGCTTGAAGTTGGTTTCATTTTTACACAAGCTTGAAACGGAAACAAAATATGCCTGAAAGAGTGGGCATGCCCCCAGCATGGTGACTAAATTCGAGGAAAATGCCCCCCAAGCTTCAGCCCATATGAACGAGAGATGGAGTGAAGGCTCAAATTACAAGATCAAGAGAAAGACTCGACTTGGATTTTACGAGATCGTATCAAAGCCTCGAATTGACCAAGAACATTTTTCATTATTTTAGTGAGGTTGATACATTAAAAGAACTATCCTCATGACCTATTTAATTTTTTAACGAGGTTGACATAGTAAATGAGCTATCCTCGAAATAACTTGTTTCATTTTTTAAAGAGCTTGACACAAGACAAGGAACTATGCTCCGAGGACCTTGTTTCATTTTTTAAGGAGCTTGACATAAGAAAACGAACTCTGCTCCAAAGACCTTTTTTCACTTTTTAAGGAGCTTGACACAAGAAAAATAACTCTGCTCCGAAGACCTCATCATGTTTAATAAGAATTCATGGCTTCCCAGAGGTTCTCATCTGATGGGAGAACAACATCTCGGAAATCAGGACCCAATGCCCCCAGCACACGATGCACAATGGCACTATCACTGGATGCGGGCATGGGGCAGGTAGCCACATAATTAACCTGCGGTGGGGAAGATACAACTAGCAAATAAAGATCTGACAAAGATGATGGTGGAACAACTTCCACCTCAGGAAAAAATAATGAAAGTTGATTAATGGTCATGATATGACCATTGTGTGGAAAACAGATCACACGAAAGAGGGAGGAGACAAGCACGCCCATGGCATAAGCATAGTCATGCCCCAAGATTAAATTAAAATGCAAGGGAACTTGGACCACCATCACGTCTGTATATACGATTTTCCCTCCCAAATTAATATTCCACTTCGGAACGATCCCTAACAGTTGACTAGTTCCTCTGTTAAAGGCCAACAAATTCTGCGTAACAGGCACAAGCGATGGAGAACCAAAATCTTGCCAAGTATTTGAAGATAGAACACTAATAGATGCACCTTCATCTATATTCGTGCTAAGTATGACCATATCAAAGGTTTGTACTATGATCTCAAAAGGAACATAAGAAGGAAGGTGGTATCCTGCAAATCGACTCCAATCGAAGGAAGTGATCAAACTACTTGGAGGGGGTACCATAGAAATGAGATTGTCATCCGTTGGTGTTACGGGAGCAAGAGGAGGGTCCTCTGGGACCTCCATCATTGGAGCAGGAGGATCAACTTCTTGAACTATAGGGACAGAAGAATATTTCTCCAAGTCCGAGGAGTCTGAAGAAAGAAGAAGAACATGAGGGGGATGAGATCCACTCTCGACTCAAAAGACCTGATTAACCATGGGTGGGATCAAGTCGACTGATTCCTCGACCAATGTTTGGTCGGGAATGGATTCTTGAATTTGAATTTCTAAAGGAATGGGATTGACCAAGGATGAATCTTGAACGATCGTGGGATCAACCAGCGGAGGACTCAAAGAAATTTTTCGATAATCAACCAGAAGGCAGGGTGTAGAAACATTAGGGTTGTCCAACACTTTCATGAATTCATCCATGTATGGAAAAAGGTGAATGGGATGATTCCATTCACACAACTTATAGGGATTCATGATCTTACCATGTTTCTTACGAGTCTTGTCAATACTAGTCAAAGATGTACCACCAATATGACTTCCGGAAGCCAAATGCAATGGTGGACGGCCGTTGGACCATAATTCAAGCACCTTGGGAATGTCAGGGTAGTCTCGAAGAAGATGGTCTCCTTTGCACAACATGCAATGGAATTTGAATTTCTGCAGAAGGTTGGATTGCTTATCAATGGACGGTGTCTGAGGCGTAATGGCTGCAGAACTAGCCTCTCTCTTAGCTGAATTCTTCTTCTTTGTCTTCTTCTTCTTCTTCTTCTTAGCCACTGGGTTACTAAAATCCATAATTTCACCAGGCAAAGTAGAAGAGGAAGACGAATAAATAGGCGAATAAGGGGAGAGGTCCAGCTTAGAATCAACATGATGTTGTTTACACAGAGGAGATGGTTGAACAGAGGTCAAACCACTCGAGACCACCGATGTCGAAAATAACCACACAGGAAAACCAACAGTTAATCCAGGAAGGGACAATGTTTCCATATAAGAAGCGCCAACATTCCCAAAAGCAGGAAAAGAACCATGATTCCCTTCAAAGGGGATTCCTTGGTTGGTAAACTCCAGAAATGTTGCCATTGGAAACAACCTTAAAAAAAATGCTAAGGAAGATAACTTTAACCAAGAATATTTCATAGGCAGTTAATTTTTTAAGACATTGAAACAAAACTCTGTCGTTTCATAATTTAAGAGTCGAGAAATAGGAAAAAGGTGACTCTATCACTTTCAGATTGAACGAGCATGAAAGGAAAATCACTCGATGATCTTTTCACTTTTAGAGAGTCATGAAAATACCAAAATGACTACTCAGGTAATCTATGCAAGAGGGTGTACCAAGTTTCCGTGAACTTCCATATACACCTTGTTGATCAAATGAAAGAGAAATGACCAAGGACTCAACGTACGTGCAGGTAATCTCCTCGAATACTGTGGTCAGTGTATCACAGTTACAGGGCGACATACTCTGCTTCCTATGGATAAAGGTTTTGAACCTATGAGGGTCTTCCTTTATATACGTGACGGTACGAGGAGCACAAGTCCGTACTAGTTCTGTCTAAATCCAAATGGCGAGTGATAGCTACTAGGTTTTAAGACATCGAAACAAGTCTCTAGCCTAGACCACTAAAAATTTTGCGTTAGGTTTCAATGCTTCCTTAGGTTAATTGAATGAATTTTAAATTTGATCTTGGATTATGTTTCAGTTTCAAGGCCTTACTGAATTTGGATCTGAAATTTCCTAAATGCAAACTATATGCAAAAGAATACCATATTCCATTCAATGAATGCTAATTACGAGAAGGATAGAGATCTTTCAAACAATATAAAACAATGAGAATATGAAAATAAATCCACTAATGCATCTAATGCAATCAAACGAAAATGAAAAAATCTTTCCTACATTATCAAATTCTAGTTATGCAAAATAACTTTTCACTTTCAATGCAAAGGAAAGAATGCAATTTTTTTTTTGGCTTTTCAATGAAAAAGAGTACACAATGCACTAATTACGCAAAAAACAAAATAAACACTAGCTTGAGTATTGCGAATGTAAGAATCAAAATTGAATGACTCAATCAATGAAAAACAATCACAAGAAAACACTCAAACTAATGCCACAATCTTCGAAATGAAAAGAAAGTTTTCAAAACGGCCCAAAACAAGCAATGTAATCTATGCTTGGAGCAACAAGGAGAAGAATCAATTGAAAATTAAATGATCATTCAACAAAAGCAAACACTCAAAAGGATCAAGAAAACTTAGCGCAATCGACCAAAGAATGAGACTGACAACAATCAACGAGACTTGATTTCCAAACAGAAGGCTCAGTGCACAAAGACACTTTGAAACCCTAAGGACTTAATCTACATTGATAGGAAAATAGACGAACGACTGAGAAAAACAAGCCTATAGCAGTCAAAATAGTCCCAAAGCCTTAATTACACACAAAAAATAACCCAGAGTCAAGCACAACTGACCAAAAGAATCATCAAGGAGGGCAAACCAAATCATACAGGATTCGGCGCGACTATGAGGCAGCATTCAGCACCAAACAGGGGTTGGCACGATTGCACCAAAAGCAACCTGCGCCAATCGACACGACTGTTCAAAAGAAAAGTGCGCCAAGCCAGATAACTATGGGAAAAGGGAAAGCCCAATGGGCAGAGGTTAATATTGACACTCTAGAGCTGAACAAGGGATGGAAAACAAGCAAGCAAACTCGGAAAATAAAAACAAGCAAGCCAACGACTGAAGTCAACCCAAACAAGCTAAAACAACAATCTCACACTGGTTCCCCAGTGGAGTCACCAATTTTTTAAGCAGGTAAATCCCCTCTGCAGACATAGGTGATCCCTCTAGCACTAGAGTGGGTCTAGCACTAGAGTGGGTCTAGAAATAAGGAGACATGCTAGAGTGCCGGTTCCTAATTACTGAATGAAAAGAGGACATAATAGATCGACCTACCTAGAGTCCAACGCTGTCGTCATGGATGTAGTGGTGGTGGCCTCTCGCTTTTGCCTCAGCAAGTCACAATCATTCTATAGTCATGCTTAGATACCTGCACATAGAACAACAAACAAGAACATCATACGACATAATAACTTCATTCATAACTACTAGCTAGTGAAAGGGGGCTAAGCATATTGCATTAAACAAATGACATAACACAAAATGGGAACCAAAAAATAGTCACGTGTATGTATTTACAGAAGGAAGAGGTACAACCAAAGCTTTGACATCGCAATCTCCTCCAGTAGGGTTCAGCTGAAACGCATCTCAGATACTCGTAAGGGGATTCAGACGGGATGGAGGCATGTGCTTAAGCTCTCTCAACGAAGTTCCTTCTTGTTCTATCTCTTCAACAATTCAGCTATAGACTAATCAATTCTCCATGTTCATCTAGATCATGCAAGGATAGATAGCTTCTTTTTATAGAGGAAAAGGAGGAGGTTAGGATCCCTACAAAGGTGGAAGGGAGGCCTATCCTTTAGGAGGTTCGAACAAGAGGTGGAAACCATAAACTAAAGGAGGGATTCCATGGTTAATCAGTCCAACCAGTCCCAATGACTCATCCTCGAAGTTGTTAGAGTGGAATCTTCGCCTCTATTTTTAAAAAACATTCCATAAACAACTTAGCACAGGTGGCTAACTGGGATAGAGTGCTAACTGGCACGGGGCCTAGTGCTAATCTTCTTCATCGGCGCGAGGGCATAGCTGACTACTCATGCCAAGGAAAAAACAGGGGTTTTTGAAGCTCTGCTCAGGGAATTTTCAACAGAAGGAATATTGCTCTCATGTAAAGGGATGCAATGATGGTCTTTGCAAGGCATGACACTTCTAATTAGTCACATAAATGACCCTCCAATGTGCGAGATGGGGATTGCAGGGACAGTGAAAAAATGTTGCATAACACCCCCTAATATGTGAGGTCTAGGAAGAAATGTATAGCCGAAATACATTATAGTTTCTTTTCTGTGTATTTTGTGGAGAGAGAGAGAGAGAGAGAGACTTGCGTGTAGCAAGGAGTTGGAAATTCCTTACACCGGGTCGAAGAGTGACCATGTCCTATGGGAACCCTACAAGAAATGGCATGATACAATAAATACAATTTTTCTATGAGGTGAGCATGTCCCATGCTCGTGATGGTTTGGCTAGCTAAACAAATCTATCTGACATATATAGATTCTGTCTATGTCACTAGTATGGTAGTGAATTGTTGGTTGATTATGATGATTGTTGATGTCCTCAAGGGCATTGTTTCTTTGAAAATAGGTGGAATGTGGTACCCACATGCGTAAGCTTGGTATGGAATATAAATGTGCATTGTACACATTGGTGCATGGATTGGGACTGTCTCATGTAAGCATTGTTGAAAGAGATGCTTATGATGGCACGGGTCTTCGACGAATTTGATCAAAGTGCAATGGTTGTAAGGTATGATACCATCTTGACATGAAATCTTGTGTTGTAGTCAAATTTCAGGAGGATCGATGACATCTATGGGCAATGTTGTTTCCCACAGTGCCACCAGAGGATTTACCTTTTGTGGTGAGTGGAAATCCAAGGTACCGCTTCATTTTTGGAAAATAGTAGTTGGAGTGACAAAAAGGAAGCCTCAACCAAACGAGAGAGTCACTAATGTTGGGGATCAGGATCTTGGATGTGATAGGTTTAACATAGGCATGATGGCGAGGGGTGACTGAAAAATGATGATGGGGATTCAGTGGCCCAAGGTCGAAGTATAAAAAGTAGCTTGGCGGAAGTCATAACGATTTCTGATGGGGAAATCCTTGGAGTTGGTAGGATGTCCAGGGTGGGTATATGTTGGTTATGAATGTCATGGTGGCTTATGTGTGAAAGGTGTGATACTCCGACCAAGAGTGACCAGGGACTGCTGCCATTGGAGAAAAAATGGATGGATGAGTGGGGGACAATATTATGCACCATTTGTGGTACTTGTACACTCACTAAAATAACGAAATAATGGGATTTTGATTGTAAAAAACACAGAGTTGGGTTCCCCAAAACATGAAAGTGTTTGCTCACTCATGATGTGAGGAAGGTATTTTTGCTAAGGGTGGGGACCCCATTGGTTGGTCTCTTATGTGGGGTGATGAAGAGGATGGAAAGTATTGCAGATGGGCTATGCTGATGGAGGTATGGTAGGCTAAATGCGAGGTGTGGTGGTGCGCTTTCGATCTTCTTGCAGAACCTGGTAGTCCGGAAAAGGGGTTTTATTTTGATATGGTAAAACTTTACTTAATGCATGGTGGGTGAGTGGGCATGAAGTGCTTCCCAGAATAAAGTGGTATGGCCATGGAATCATGTTTTTTTGTGATTTATGGTCTATTTTGAGTGACGGGTGCCATGGAGGGGAGGCTCTACCAACCAACAAGGATGTTTATGATGTGCAAGGTGGGGAGATGATAAACATGGTCAGGTGCTTGGAACCTATGGTTAATTTCTTGTGGAGAAATGATGTCAAGATATGCAGAGTTTTTTAGGGACTTTATCATGCTGAGGGTAGAATGATACCTTCTCTGGTGCCTTTAGTGGATGGAGGGATGGATGGTTTGCACAAAACATGCAAAAAAAATACCCCAAGTGAAAGCATATTCTTCATTCAAATAGTATTGAAAGACATGTGGTAAAGGAAAATAAGATGAGAGGGGGCATACCTGCCGAAACTAAAAAATTATTTTTTCAGAAGTATGAATGTGACGCATCTAATTTGAGCATTATGAAGTTTTGATAGTTGTGTTGCTTTAGGTCTTGAAATTAGGCCTTATGAGTTATCGTTATGGTCCTCCAAACATTTGGAAAAGGGAGACATATAGGCCAATATGGCTCATTTTAGTTCTTTGCACTGATTAACCTGCTGGCCAATTCTGTCACATAGCTTGCATGCTATCCGAGGTTGAACTTGGGTCATGCTTGGTTGGCGTGCCTTCCTAACTTTCCCATTATGCCAACATGGGTATGGAGTAGACTACTTGGGGGATTTTTTCCTTCCATCATGGTTGTTAGGTTTTGGGTTGATAAGGTTTCGACCTTTCATCTCTAATATGTGTATCATGTCGATTATAGGGCATACTCACGGGATATAAGTACATCGTTGCTCATGGTGAGTGCCCTGACATACTAGGAAAAACATCCTAGAAATGGGGTTCTCATCCTGCTCGTTGCTATAAGGTAATATGTTTGGGTGGTGGTTATTAAAAATCCCTCTTAAAGCTTTCTCATGCCCGAGCCAGATAGTCAGATTAGGTGCAAGCTCCAAAGACATTGTATGTATGTTCATGCTAATACATATAATTGACAAAGCAAGATGGGGAGATTACCTATTTATGGACAAAATATCCTATGGAGAATTCCAAGCAGCGAAGTAGAGATCCTTCTTCACCGGCTCCAAATCCAGATCCTGCAATCAATCAAAGCACTCACGTAATCTCTACAATAGTATAGCTTCTTATCAATTAAACTAGCATATAAGAAACATAAAACAATACAGATCTAAGCCATTCATATCATGCTACATAGACTATTGAACAACAATTGTGACATTGATGCATTGAATGGAGAAAACAGATACAGTTCTATTGATTTATGAAAAGGAGGATTACAACCATTAGTTGCACCAAGCCCTCCTCAATCTTCCAATTCCTCTCTCTCTTTCTCTATCTCTGAGTGTGATGATGTTCAAGGCAGAAATCTCTCAATGAACTTCATCGATCTTCAAGCCTCACACTTCAACAATGAAATTATGCTCTACATACAATAAAACCTTTGACCCTCGACCAAGAGCCCAGAGCTTCAATTTATAGGAGATGGAGAGGACAAACCTTTCCAACTCTTTCAATCTGGTAAAATCATGAAAGGTCTAGATGTGTTGTTTCTTTTCCTCACTTTTTCCTTCCATAAGAGTTCAGTTATGTTTGGAAATTCCTAATAAATTTTTTGTGCCATTTAGTTTCTATTTTGAACTGATTCCCTTTTGAGAGAAAGCTGGAAATGCCAGTCAATTTTCCGCAAGATAATTTCTCTTTTCACACTCAAACACTGTTAAAGCTACCCCTTGGGCAAGACAGAGCGTTACTATAGGAATTAACGTTCCCTTTGCATGTCTTACGTGCATTATAACTCTGTATAGTTGTTTCTGGGGTGCGTTACCTTGGCGAAAATGAGCCTTTTCTAGGTCATTTTCTTCCTTCCATGTTACCTTCTCCTCTGAGCTGATGAGGAGATCATTTGTCCTATAACAGATGCCCCCTAAAGTGTGAGGTCAGAGATGAAGACGATGGCCGAAATACTTTATAACAAGTGTAGTAGAATGAGAGGAATTGTAGGACTGAGGAAAACCTAAAACAACAACATATGTCAGAAAATATAGTATCTGTCTTGAGTCGGGCATTCCCATGCTCGGTAGCTAATCAGCATGATTTTTCTAAAAAAGGGATATGAACAATATGTCCACCGATAAGCATAACATGAAAGTGTCTGTCATAACAGGATCAAACTGAGAAGCTTTCTCCAAAAGACAATATCGCAACTTGGGAGAGGAAACACAGTTGTAATGGTGTAACCCTCAACCCAAGGTCTTGGTCGTTGCTTCACTAAACCGCATATTTCTGTACATGTGAATGAATGATTTGTAGTCGAACATGTGGGAAATCATCTGATTATCAGTAAATAACAAAAAATGTTAACAAACGTGAGGGTGGCCACCGATAATGATTATGGTCCCCAAGATGCATAGTACAATCTAGCAAGTGTGAATAAAAGGAGTTGATGTCGAACACTCTTAGAATAATTCGATCGGGAGCCAATAATGAGAACCCCCAACCAAACACAAGATGACCTGCCACTGATTTCTGCAAGTATCTGGGTACTGACGTGTTTCTGGATCAACTTCCTAGATAAGATGTTGAAGTCGATAGGAAGAGATCTGTCAAAAGGTAGGCACTGAGGTGTCCTACACCAGTTGACACGAAACGGGAAAAGATGATTTTTTTTTATGGAAATAATCAAGAGCAAGTGGGAATAACTGACGACAAATAAGTTCTATTATATGATGGATTTGGTTGATAGAAGGAGTAGTAGATAGCGGAATCCTCTTGAACAATAGAAGGCACTCTAACAGGGTACAAGGAAGCTTAGACTTAATGAACACCAAAGAGTATTGGTATTCACCAATGCAGGAACACTAGTAGATGAAGGCTAATCTCATAGATGGTAGGGTTCGGCTAAATGTGAAAGAGTTTTCTGGGAAGTGCCATGTTCAAGATTTTGTGCTGCCAAATTGACCTTTAAAATGTAACAGAAGAAGTATCCATCTTGTCCAAATTTTTTCACCATTTGATTAAGTTTAATGAGTCCAGACAAGTAAACTCGATGATTTTTTCATTTTTAGAGAGTCTGAAAAATATCGTAAAAGACAACTCCATGGGGTACCTTTGTCATGTTTGATAACTAGGCACGATGAAGGGGGAATAGTAAGCCCGAAACCATTCATTTTCTATGAGTTAGTCCAGTGAATCTGGAAAAGTTATAAATCTATGTTCGATAGACATCTTCCCCATTTTGTTATGACTATGAGGAGACGAAGCAAAATCAATGTTCTTTGTGAAATTTTAACGATTCTAACAAAGAAAAACTTGATTCTCTCAGTGAAGTTTTAACGAGTCGCACGGAGAAAAACTCGGTTACTTTTTCTGTTTAATGAGCTTTGAAATAGATAAAAAGAATGGCTCATGTTCCTTTATCGTGGTAGTTTAACGAGCCCGGCGAAGGCAACTTGGGTTTTTTTCAGTTTTACGAGCTAGAAAATGTTCCTAAAAAGAAAGCTCAAAACCAGGTCAAATCATGGTTAGATCTGCACATAAACATTGAAAACCCATCAGAGCATCAGTAACATATGAAAACCAATAGTTGCGACAAAATATAGCATGAATTTACCAATTTTAACAGACTAACTGAGTGATTCTTACCTCCATAATGGCTATAAGAAGAGAACATACCTTCATTTTCACTTGGTTAATTGTTGTGATAGAGCTCTGGAGTAAAAAAGTGGTGAAACTTTAGCTGTTGATTGTGGACGAACCCAACAATGATTTCTAATTCCACGAGATCCAGGTAAGAGCTTGAACCTTCCCCTAGCATTTCATTATCTTTTTAGTTCTTTTTTCTGGATAGAAATGTCGATTTTAGCAGGCCCTAAAAAATTTGAGCAGTTAACGCGGGTGCTTAGTGTTTTCACCGTGTTAAGCGCACTACCCGAGAAGATACAGAGCATTATAACCCACTGTTTGGCACTATGGCCCACATTAGCCAACAGAGTTGATTTAAGAACTTTGTTTTTATTATTCTAAAATGTTCTAACCACAAACTAATCCATTAAAAAATTCTCTTGTGTAGGTGTGAAGTTGTTTACCATGAGTATTTGGCGTGAAAGAGAGCATGAGTGGGAAGAACGCGAAATGGTTACTGATGCAGTGAATTTTCTAATTCTCCACAGATGCGAATTACTGAATTATGCTCATTTAGAGCTGATGAGAGGGCAGGAAGACCTTCTTAGATGGATTATCTAGCAGTGGGATGACAAGCAGCATGTCTTTCACATCGGGGGTAATGAACTCTCGATCGAGAAAGATGAAATTTACTTCTTTATTGGCCTGTTATGCAGAGGACCTAGACCCAATCTGATGGATTCCAGGGTTGATCCCCACACTACTATGGATTTGATCCATACTCACTGCATAAACAATACCGTGACAGTAACTAACCGGGTGCCTATTGCACGGGTGGCAGCGAGACCGTTGAGGTCTCTCTTGTGGATGATAGTTCGCTTGGTTGGAGCCAAGATTTAGCACGTGGCCACCAAGACACATGTATTGTTAACATTGTATTATATGCAGCCTCAGGTTTTCACTGGTGTGAAGGCATTGTCCACCGAGTTCGAGCAGAGTTAACAACATGTAAGGCACGAACCCAAAGAGAGTTTGGATATGACACATTGATCGTGTCTTTCATACTAGAGAAGGTTCCAGTAATGAGGCCAAGAATGATCACTGATGCATTGGGACCACGAGAGCCAAGAAAAGCTCGTTGATCAACTTTTATACCATGGACTGGAGAGGGTCCTATCCATCACTATTTTGATGATGGATTCTTTGAATGGCTTGAAGACCAGATCGTGTTGATCGAAGATTATCCCTATGCAGGGACGAATTACACAGGAGATCCAGAGTTGGTATTGCCCCCAGGAACTCAGTGAGGTCTAGATGGTAAGAAAGAACTTGATCAGTGTTGTTGAAATATTTTTGTATCTTTTGAATTTTTATGCAACTTTTTGTTTCATGGGTGAAAATGTTTTTTGACATGAAGCGTGTTGCTTGACACAGATGTGGCACTTTTCCGTTCAGCTAGAGCCCCTCACTATGCGAGGCAAGGAATGTAGATACCTAGGGATGGTGCATCAACAGAGGCCACAAAAGCTTCCGAAGAGGGTGATGACACACATATTTTGCATGAGCTTACTAGGAACCTTGAGGGTTTAAGTATTAGTGTGTCGCCTCTTCCCATGAGGGAGATCTCGATTCGTCTACAGCAACATGAAATGGGTGTGCCAGAGAGATACTTGGTGCCTCTGAGGAGGATAGCCAGAGCAGTTGTCTGCTATTTTGAGCAGCAGGCTTAGGAGGAGTAGTGGATAGATGTGTAAATGTCATAGTGAGGCTTAGCATAGCCAATTTTTTGTAAAGCACACAAGTTTTGAGAAGTTTTTTGATGTAACTTGACTGGAAATGACACACACACACACACACATATATATAAATATTTTGGTGATTTTTCTTCCTTGTCTTTTTTAATTTTTATGTGTTTTCTATGGTAAAAAAATATACACTCATGTATAACTATTTCTATAACAAATGTGACAATTGCCAATCTAACACATAATTTTCCAATGAATAAGCTAATGTATTAAATTCTCTAGGAATGTGCTCAAACAAAATGGTTTGAAATTGACGTTCTAGAATTCATACCCTTAAGAAATAACGTAATAACACTGGATGACAGACGTGATAATGATTTTTTAACTACATAACGACGAGTTGGGAATCTAACCTTACCACTAGATTGGAGATGCCGCGAGACACAACATCCATGAGGAGTTGTATTACCGACATGTACTCAGCAATATTTTTGGTGGCATTTCCCAGGAAGATTCCCCCAGAACCAAGAAGTTCTGACTCAGGTGTGTAGAGGACCCAAGTAACTGACACAATGCGCCTAGTATGACGACTAGCACCGTTCGCGTATCCAACGTACGATAAGGATAACGAAGGCATCTGTGTAAAAGAAAGAGTGTTGATGAGAAAAACACTCAAAAACCCAAAATATCTAGAGACATCAAAAAAAGGCAAAACTAATATACATAAAATTACAAAGCACATGCCTAGTTGAGAACTAGGAAAAATACTTCTTCAGATAGAGCTTGTTGCGAGGCTCCGCGAGTGGAATTCCATTACAATCCTAAAGTTCATAAGCTACTTTTGAGAGGACTTTGGTGACTATGTAAGGACCAAGCCATAATGGTTGAAGTGTTCCTGCCCCCAAGAGGTCGTGTCTCTAATCATAGAGTAGAACCATATCACCCTCTTGGAAAGAACAAAGCTTGACATATTTGTCATATTGAGCTTTGAATCAACGCTGGTGAGCTTCGAGTGCTAATGTGGCATCTCGACGAGTTTCATACAAGTGATCGAGCGAGAGAAACTGCTCTCCTATGGAAGTGGTGTCAAGTAGGATTTCAACAACAAGCTTGAGCGATGGAATTTCACACTCGATTGGGAGTACTGCTTCCAGGCCCAATGCAAGTTGGAATGGCGTGAAGCCTGTAGCAATTTTGACTGACGTGCAGTATGCCCATAACGTGGAATATAACTTCTGATGCCATGTGATTTTATGATTTCCAACTAATCGACGAATCATGGTTTTGATGACACCATTTACGGATTCGACTTGAACATTTTCTTGCAGATAGTAGGATGAAGACTGATTTTGTCGAAAACCTAGCATGGAAGTTAATTTTGTCATCATATGGTTTTGAAATTGTGATCCATGATCTGATTGAGAGGGGTACACTGAAAGGACAGATAACCTGATTGAACAGGAATAGAGCAACGATTTCTCCATCGACCCTAAAACTGGGAATGGCTTCTGCCCATTTCATGCGGTAGTCAACCAAAACTACAATGTAGTTGTGTCCATCCATAGAAGTGGGATTGCATGTAAAAAATTCTATTCCCCATTTAGAGAAAGGACCACCAGAGACAATCGGATGGAGACGGGCAGGGTGGGCGCACATTTTCTTCGTGAAAATTTGACACAGATGGCACTTCTAGACCACTGTGATGTAGTCTTTAAACAAAGTAGGCCAATAATATCCTACACGCAATATTTTCTAGGTAGTAGCTATGCAAGAAATATGACTGCCACACGCCCCCGCGTGGTAGTCATTTAAAACGTGTTTCGTCTCGTTAAAAGTGAGATAACACCGAAGAATGGTATCGAAACCGCAATGATATAGAGTATCGTTTCGCACGGGGTAGTGTTTTGCTTGGTGGAAAATATGATGGTGTTCGTCTGACGTGAGAGTTGGGCGGAAATGTTGAATTTGGAGGTAGACCAAAATGTCTCCATACCAAGGATCAAAAGAATAAACTAAGTAGACAGATTCATTAGGAAATGGATCATGAGCTACATCTTCCGAGTCAATTCTAGGAAGGTCCGATAGTAATTTGGAAAATACTAGAGATTTATTTTCTTTGGCAGCAGTGAAAACCAAATCGAATTGTTGAAGGATTACAATCCATTTGGAACATTTACCTCCAATTAATTTTCGAGACAAAATGTGTTGCATGGGATTCTCCAAAGCAATGACGGTAGACTGCCACAGTAATATATAGTGTCGGAGTCAGGTGGCAGCGAAGACCACCATGAGAGAGAGTTTCTCCACATGCGAATATCGTAGTTTGGGTCCAACGAGACCTTTTGACAAGTAATATATCACATGTTGACTATCATAATCTTGAACTTGAACTAGAACCATTCCATGTGAGGATGGTGAGGCTGCCAAGTAGAGGAGAAAGTCGTGTGAGTAGTTAGGGGCACTAAGAAGTGGGGTGGAAATCAGTGCTCGTTTCAAGGCATAAAATGACAGTTGATCTTGGTCATCCCACAAATAGTGTTCCTTTCTTCAATAAATGCATAAAGCCTTTTGTCATCTTGGCATATTTTACTATGAAACGACGTAAAAAAATTTCCTTCCTTTGCAAACGTTGGAGTTGCAGAATGGATTGTGGTGCGGGTAATTCAATGATCACCCTAACCTTATTGTGATAAACCCTAATCCCGTGCTTGGAGACAATAAAACCCAAAAGGTGTCCAGACTCGACAAAAAATACACACGTATGTGGATTTAGATGTATATTGTAGAACCTACATCGAGCGAATATTTGTTTCAGATGCGCAAGGTGATGGGATCACTTCTTGGAATGAGCTAGAGGGTCATCCAAGTAAGCCTTTACAAAATCCCTAATGTTGTGAAAGGCATATTCCATAGCCCTTTGAAAATTTTCTCCTGCATTCTTCAGACCAAATGGGATTTTACGATACACAAATGTGCCCCAAGGACAGATGAAGGTTTTTTTATGCTTGTCATATTTTTTAATCGCAATCTAGTTGTAACCTGAGAAACAATCCATAAAGGAAAAATATTTGCATCTAGCACAATCATAAAGGATCTGATCTATGAATGGCGTAGGATAATTGTCTTTTGGACAAGCGACGTTCAAATCATGAATATCAACACAGACCCGGATGGTGCCTTTTTTTTTTTGTCTACGGGAACCGGATTGGAAACCCATTCCATCAAAGGAACAAAATAGATGAAACCAGCGTTTAAAAGTTTTTCGACTTCAATCTTAATGGCAGCCGCTTTGCATGGGTGGACAGGTCGGAGTCTCTACCAAAAAAAATTTGCATCGTCATAAACTTTGATTTCGTGCTCAACTATAGACGGATCTATGCGGGGAATTTCATTGTAAGACTAAGCAAACACATCGTGGAATTCCTTAAAAAGGAATGTGAAGCATGCAATTTCCTCGGGATTGCAATCGACTCCAATCTGGATGGTCTTCACGATACCCATTTTGACCGAGATATCAGTGAGTATAGTCTTAGAAATATTGCCCATGCTCCCTTCTAAATTCATAGTTTGAATAGTCATGTAAATGGAGGGAACGATCTCAGGTGGGTCAAACTATGGGATTTGAGTAGTTATCGTGTCCAAATCGAACATCGAAGCACAATGATGGAACTCTCCCCAAGGTCATTCTTCTAGAGACATGACCTCTCAAATAGCTTCATCCGTAGGCAGGACTTCATCGAGGAGATCCTTAGAAAGAACCGTGATGGGTGGGAGGTTTGTACCATTGGTCAAAACCAAAGCTGTGGAGGGTTGAGATGTGATTTAGATGGCTTGATAAGCCAACTCAGCCAGTGAGAGTGGCATCTGATCTCCGTAGGAATCAATGTATGAAGGCGCCGCTAGGATCCATGGATCGATAGAGCCATCCAAAGTGGTGGATATCATTGCAATCGTATGTGAAACCTCAGGCAGCGGGAGAGGAAAGAAATCCATTAGGGAAGATGCCTTCAGAAGACCAGTACCAATACTGACGTACGAGTCAGAAACGCCTCCTACTAGGGGTACAATGCTACTCGGTAACGTGGAATAATTGGGGGTGAAAAAGGATAATTGGTCCACTGTGACTATTTTCCCATCCAATGGAAAGAGGATGAGTCAGAAGACCGAAGAAAAAATGGCAGTCATTGCTTAATACCAAATTCGATCCAGCAACAGATTATAGTCGAGATCACAATCTATGACTTCTATGTCCACCATTATCGTTTTCCCACTAAGAGAAATCGGAAAGCTAGAAAGGTAGCCTTTTGGGAGGAAAGTGTGGCCATCGAAAGCTTTAAGGGAATTCGACAACGAATACAAAGTTGGAGAACCCAAAGTGAGCCAGCAAGTAGTTGACATAATGTAGGTCGAAGCACCTTCGTCTATGATAGTACAATGGATTGGTCTCCCTTTCGACACAACCTAAACCTGAAATGAAATTTGGTGTAAGAGGCGAGGTTTAGATTTTTCCATGTCAAAGATAGCTAGCATAGAATCTTGGGGGTCAATTCCACCAATGGCCGAAGACAAGGCTTTCCTTTGCACTGGTCAAGTTTGCAATACTTCAAGAGTAGACATAGCTAATAGTGCTTGCGCAAAATCTTCTACAATGTTGTAGTTTTGGGCAGCATGTGCAAAGGTGTTATGAGTCGTGTGTCAAAGTGTCCCTTTGGGGGGACGAATCATGGGGTCAGTGACAGGCCTTTCGATATGCAAATCGTTGGGCGGTAGTGGAGTCAAACTAGTACCAGGTTCTTGAGTATCAATGAAAGGATTTCCATAGAGTTTGAATTTTATCTGGAGTTCAACACTTTCTATGCCATAAATGGTGTACAATCTTTCACTAGAAGGATGTGTACCACCATTTCCCGTTTTCGGGGGTTGTGGTGGGTTTGCAACCATGTTTTGTTGTTGCTAATGTGGATTAGGGAAGGGATTATGAATAACGGCAAGTGTCCTCCTAGAGTCCTTGTTTGTGATAAAATCTGTGCATTCCTCCAGCAGAGAAAATTTGTATGTCAAGTGGTCCTCCGGAAAGATTCTATAAGGAAACTTCATGGGTTTCTCCTTTCCTTTTCGGGTCTTAGCAACGTTTTTTTTATTGGGATTATTCTCATGATCTGACTGCTCTTCCGAAGAAGAGGTCCTTTTCTTGTTCTTCTTGATCTTGCCACTAGGTTTTTGCAAAAATTGCACAGAATTTATCTCAGTGGTAGGAAGAGTAGTCAATTGGTTAGGGGCAGTGGCAGCCGAAGATGGCTGGGAGGTTTTCCCACTAGGCTATTTTATGGCTACGCTGGAGATTGCACCAATGAGACTGTCAACGTGTGCTCCAGGTTTCTGAGTAGTAGGAGGATTCAGATTACCAGGCGCATGGGGGAGTAAATCATATAGTGTGCTAGATTGTGTTATGAAACTAGCTCCAAAAATAGAAGAAAAGAGATATCAACGCCTTAGAAATAAGCCACTTCTAGGGGGCAACCTCGAATACATTACATGAATGAACAATTCTTGGATGATACAAATGGAAAAACCTCCTCTCTATAGATAG
Organism: Pinus albicaulis; assembly: GCA_034641835.2. Lineage (NCBI taxonomy): Eukaryota > Viridiplantae > Streptophyta > Pinopsida > Pinales > Pinaceae > Pinus > Pinus albicaulis. The sequence goes on from CM076578.1 coordinate 1,076,691,897, forward strand.
GATTCCATGGGGCCACAATGTAATCCTAGCCGACCTAACAATAATAATGTAAGGGCACAATAATAACAATATGGGGGTTATAGGGGTACAAAAATAACAATAAGGGGGTTAAACTAACAACAATAAGGGACTATACTAGTAATATAAGGACCTAACATGCTCCTCTCCTTCAAAAAATTGTTGTCCTCAATGCTTGAGTAGCTCCGGGTGCTTCTGTATAAAATTTTCATCCTAAAATGTAGAATCTTCAGTGGGTAAGTTCTTCCATTTGATGAGATACTCTGAAATTGATCGATTTTGTAGCTATCGAGTTCTTGTTTTCGTGACTACTTCAGGTTCCAATATGGTTTTTCCTTCCTCATCAAGTTCTGGCAATATTGTTTGAATTGGAAGTTTGTCCCCTATAGCCTTTTTTAAGCATGAAACATGGAAAAATGGATGCACTCGCGAATAAGTAGGAAGCTCCAATTTGTATGCCATAGTACCAATCTTTTGAAACACCTTGTAAGGACCATAGTACTTTGGCGATAATTTATTATCCTTCTTAGCTTGCTTGAGGGACATTTGTTTGTATGGTTGTAGCCATAAAAATACCCAGTCTCCCACATCGAAAATTCTCTCACTGCGATGTTGATCTGCATGTTGTTTCATTTGATTTTGTGCCAAATTTAGATTATCCTTTAAGAGTTGGAGAACTTCTTGTTGATTCTCGATGTGGTCCTCCACTACTTGAACCCTACAATTTTCCCTTAAATAAGATGTGATGGACAGTGGATGATATCCATAAAGTGCCATAAATGGGGTCATTTTTGTTGTAGTACGGAAGGAAGTTTTATACCACCATTCAGCGAGAGGTAACCACTTGACCCATTTTTCTTGCTTATCAGATACAAAACAACGAAGATATCCTTCCAAACATTTATTCACTATCTCTGTTTGACCATCGGATTGAGGATGATAAGATGAGCTATGAGATAGTTGAGTACCAAAACAAGAAAATAATTCCGTCCAAAAATTTCCTGTAAAAATGGGATCTCTGTCACTTAAAATAATCATCAGATTTCCATGTAGCTTTTGAATTGTTTCCATAAATGCAGTAGCAACTATACTTTCTTTAAATGGATGAGATAATGCACAAAATTGTGCATACTTGGTAAGTCTATCAACTACCACCATGATGACACTTCTTCTGTAATATCGCAATATAGGGAAAATAAGCAGTGTTGAGAATATCTTATAATATTCCCAAATCAGGAATTTCACCAGCCCCTGCAAAGGAAACATAGTTTCCAGAAAATAACACAATAATAGTGAGGAATGGGACTTGGATCCCATATTTTATATAATATAAAACTCACATCCAAAATTGGAGCAGAAACAAATCCCTCTAGCCAACATAAACAGATATCCCCAAGCCAAAATGACTCAAATAAGCCCAAACCCCATGACTTTGCTTAACAGAAATTACTAAAGCATGCAACAGCGTTATTTTAAACGGGGTTTATGTAGAAAATAATGAGAACTAATATATATGGAGTCTACAATCATTAAATGGCTAAGAAAATGAATGTTCCTTCCTTTTTATACACAATAAGAATAACCCAGCAAGGGTTTCAAAAAAGTACAATGTATAAAAGAGAAGATATACAGATCTAGATCTAGAAAATGAATTTATACTGCAGCTCTGTATAAATATAGCTAAAATTTACAAATAATAGAATAATAATAATATACAAGCTTTCCAAGGGAAGGGTTGGCCCTCCTTCCAAGGAATAAGCTCACAAGAAAGGGTTCAGACACTACTGCTACAACACTCTGAAAAAGGACATAGTTTCTGCAAATGACTATGCTGCAGAATATGGGAAATGATTTGGCCACATGCCAAGATGTAAAATATGCTCCAATACCTTCCTCACAGATCTTGCAAAGAAAGGGAAGCTCCCTCCTCTGAAAGATAAGCTCAAAAGTGGTGCTGTGATCTTCCCACTACAACACCCTGCAACACAGCTTTTCCTGCTATAAGAATAACGTTCTAGATGAAGGAGGATGCTTGGCCTCAAGCTTGAATGTGGAAAAATGAAGTACAATGCTCCTCCAAGAGGCCTCTCAAGGAAAGAGAAGGAATCCCTAAGCAGGAATGCCTTGTGTTAAACAGCACTGCATACTCAACTCAACAGCTGAAGAATGCTCAATAGTCTAAGAAGATCGAAATAAATAATCAATAAGCTAACCCCAAATGGCTTCCATCTTTTCCATTATAATCTTTGTGAGCCTCCTCAGCTTGGGTCCCACCCATTAGGGTTCCCAACTTCACATGATCATTTTCCCTCCAAACTGTGTTGTAGCTCCATCAAGGCTACTCCTCCATATTGCGCTGTTGACTTAGTCAACTTGACTGAATCAACATGATTCCCTTCCTGTTCACAAATGGAAAGTGCAAAATCCAGCTACTAGGATGTCCCCTTTTCATACCAAGATGGATTTTATGCTAATACAAGACAAGAATGGGTATTTTTTCCACCATTTATTCATCTACTAAGTGCAAAGATCAAAAATTAATATTCCTATTAGCTAAATGCTAAATTAGGAATATTACAGTCCTCCCCTCCCAAATTTTGCTTGTCCTCAAGCAACTGCAAGGATAGAATTGGAAATTCTCCTTCCCTCTTCCTGTAGTATCCTCATATGATGAGCTCTCCCAAAGAATAAGATGTTGTCTCAACAATGAAACTCCATAATGCTTCTCCCAAGCATATAAGTTAGCATTTGGTGTACATCCCAAATGGCTATCATCATGCAAAAGTAAAATACTCAAGGAGACAACTATGTGCTGTCTAGAGGTCCTCTCAAGGCATGGATTTTGAAGTGCATGGGAGACTATCATTCCCAAGTGAAATCTCTACCCCCAAGCTATTATCCATATAAAATGAGCCACCCTCCAACTTGGCAACTCATGAAATATCCCCTCCACCTTTGGCTCATGATGTGTAGGTGGGCTGAATAGACGAACATGATAGGCAAGAGGGCCTATCCCACATTGTCCTCCTCTCCAATTATGATAAGTGTAGAGTGCATGCTGATCTTGGGTTGCAATAAGGTTGCCCTCAAGTGGTAAGAAGAAGATTGGATCTTCAAGGACCCTTTCTCCAATGTCATGATCCATGCTAACCCAAACCATTCCATACAAGATGAATGGCACATCATCACCATATGGCATCCAAATCAGAAAAATTTTGAAGGTTGTGTGCAAGTTTGGATGGTATAAATGGTTTCTCAAGTGGACACTACGTATTCTTTCCAACTGTGTTTGAGAATATCATGTGGCAAGTGGTTCTCCAATAAGTTACAAGTTGTGCATGTTTCCTCCTCCACCATGGGGTAGTAAGAAGCAATGTATATCAGCTGAACATAATCAAAATAACAATAAACTTGCCAAAATTCATGTATAGATGGGCTACTAGCATTACAAATATTGGCCCTAAAGTGACCATGACACCCAAAAATACTCTTGCTCTCTTGTGGAGCAATGCACTATTCATATATCGTGAGAAGATACAAATACTCAATGGAGTAATCAACAAGTATAGAAATGTACTTATTACCACGCATGGTGAGTAAGCTGAAAGTGAGGTCCATGAATGAGCCCTCCCATGAGAATCTTCTCATAAAATTCTGTAGAATGAGAGGATGCATACTCCCCTTGGAACACTCCATCAATATAAGCATACTCCCAAGTGAAAGCGTTGTGGGCCTTCATGATAAGGCTCTTTTCATCCCATGACTTCTCCCTTTGACATTCCATATGCCAAAGCCATCGACTATCATGCTGCTATGTGAGAGGATCTCCTTCCTATATGGAAGTCTCTCATGATCCTCCAATGTTGAAGGGTAGCCTCCTTGCACCTTGAATGTGCCTTCTTTCTCTCTGAAAATATCATGATAAGTATGGGAAAAATTATGCCCATACTCTCCCAAGTGTAACCACAGCAAAAACAACTCTTTCTACTCCGTCGTCTCTCCCTCATACAAGCCATAGAGTAAGATAATGATGGTTGTCTTGTATGATGCCCCATAAAAACAAGTCTTATGCTATTCTAGCATATGTGTGCCATGCAATGCCTCCATCCACCACATACCTCCTGACAAAGGGTATGTCCCAAGATGGCTAAAACTCTCTCAAGAGTAGCCAGTGCATCTTTGCTTCTTACTGCCCTGTGTCATAGATCTACAAGTGGCTCACCAACCTCTTGCTCTCCATCCATTCCCATTCATCCAAATGTGGATGTATCCATTCATGCTCCCCCTTGGTATCTTCCCAATGAAGACTACCAATCTCCCAAAGCAGACCTTTCTCTTTGCACCTCATGGGAAGTTGAGATGCAACTCCTTGGAGATATTTTAGAAAAGATATCTCATCAATGATCCTCTTGAATCCATAAGGACCCAAGTGTGCTGAACGAAAAACATCATCATAAAGTGGCACAATGCTCATCATGCCCTCCAAAATTCAACAACCCAACCCCAAGTGTTGTATGCAACTTAGTAGGGGTGCATTGAGATGATTTTTTACCCCATCCTTGATCAAACCAAATCTATACAACATAGTGCAAGCTTGCTGCTCTATATCATCAATGTGTTTTGATCCTTGATCATGCAAATACATACTTCCAAGGTCTCCCATAATATTTTCTGAAATGATAGAAAATGGAAATTCATGCGTACCATGGTGAATCTCCGGAAAATCTTGTATGGATGCAAGAGTCCCTCCCTCCCATGTGTTGGCTGATCCAACTACTGATATAGATGGTTGCCCCTTCATGAATGTGACAGCGCTGATAAAATACTCCTCAAGTGGTGATGAGGACTCCTTCTTCTCTGATCTCTTACTGTCAAATCTTCTAATCACCCTGTGAGTGAAATCTGCAAAAGTAAATACTCGTGCATGACTCACATGGCTGAATCACCAAGTGCTTGACTTTCCCTCCAAGTGCAGCGCTGAGATCTCCACAGCCTCTCTTTCTACTATTGGATGTAGTAAGAAGTATGCTTCTAGCTTCATCACCCAAGATTTTGCTGAACATAAGGGTGATCCATCGAAGGTAGACAATAGAAACCTATTGCCCCTTATCATCCTATTGCTGCATGGCCTCCTTTCTTCTTTCAGTTGGATAAACTGAGGAATATCAAGAGTCTCTTTTAAATCTCTAGGTTGACACTTGTACTCCGCCAAATATCCACTCAGGATCTCATGTTCTAAGTGGTCTTCTTCCTCTTCACTCCCTCTATGAGAATAGGAAGTGCATGGGTCTTATTCTTTCTCTTGAAACCTTCTAGAGGTATCATTGCAGCTTTCTTCTTCTTGAAACCCTCTTGGAGTTTCATTACATATTTTTTCTTTCATCTGTTTAACCTCCTTGGAGAGGCTTTTCTTAGATCTGAAAATTGATGAGAGTAATCTCATCCTCTCCATCATTCTGATCTCTGATTCTTATTATCTTCTGTATTGCATCTAAAATCCACAGTATGAGCCAATGATCATGCTCGGATACCACTATAATATCCCAAAATAGGGAAAATAATCAGTATAGAGAATATCTTATAATATTCCCAAATCAGGAATTTCACCAGCCCCTGCAAACGAAACGTAGTTTCTAGAAAATAACACAATAATATTAAGGAATGGGACTTGGATCCCATATTTTATACAATATACAACTCACATCCACAATTGGAGCAGAAACAAATCCCTCTAGCCAACATAAACAGATCTCCCCAAGCCAATATGACTCAAATAAGCCCAAACCCCATGACTTTGCTTAACAGAAATTACTGAAGCATGCAACAAGGTTATTTTAATGGGGGTTTATGCAGAAAATAATGAGAAATAATAGATCTATAGTCTACAATCATTCAATGGCTGTGAAAATGGAGGTTCCTTCCTTTTTATACACAATAGTAATAACCCGACAAGGGTTTCAAGAATATACAATGTTTAAAAGAGCATATCTGCAGATCTAGATATGGAAAACGCAGTTATACTGTAGCTCTATATAAATATAGCTGAAATTTACAAAGAATAGAATAATAATGATATAAAATATTTTCAGGAGAAGGGTTGTCCCTCCTTCCAAGGAATAAGCTCGCAAGCAAGGGTTCAAACCCTGTTGCTGCAACACTCTGAAAAAGGACGCAGTTTCTGCAAATGACTACACTGTAGAAGATGGGAAATTATTTGGCCACCTGCCAAGATGTAAAATATGCTCCAAGACCTTCCTCATAGATCTTGGAAAGAAAGGGAAGCTCCCTCCTCTGAAAGATAAGCTCAGAAGTGGTGTTGTGATCTTCCCATTGCAACACAGCGTTTCCTGCTACAAGAATAATGTTGTAGCTGAAGGAGGATGCTTGGGCTCAAGCCTGAATGTGGAAAAATGAATTACAGTGCTCCTCCAAGAGGCCTCTCAAGGAAGGAGAAGGAATCCCTAAGCAGGAATGCCTTGTGCTAAACAACATTGCATACTCAACTCAACAACTGAAGAATGCTCAATAGTCTAAGCAAATCGAAATAAATAATCAATAAGCTAACCCCAAATGGCTGTCATCTCTTCCCTTATAAGCTTTGTGAGCCTCCTCACCTTGGGTCCCACCCATTAGGGTTTCCAACTTCACATGATCATTTTCCCTCCAAACTGTGTTGTAGCTCCATCAAGGCTACTCCTCCATACTGCGTTGTTGACTTAGCCAACTTGACTGAATCAACGTGATTCCCTTCCTGTTCACACATGGAAAGTGAAAAATCCAGCTACTAGGATGTCCCCTTTTCATACCAAGAGGGCTTTTATGCTAATACAAGACAAGTATGGGTCTTTTTTCCCCCATTTATTCATCTACTAAGTGCAAAGATAAAAAATTAATATTCCTATTAGCTGCATGCTAAATTAGGAATATTACACCTTCCTTCGGACTTAGGTAATCTTGTGATAAAATCCATTGAAATCTCCTCCGAACGTTGAATTAGAATGGATAAAGGTTGTAGAATACCCTAGGTCTTAATTGTCTCAACTTTATTTTGTTGGAAAACCAAACATTCTGCTGCAAACTTTTGAATATCAAATTTAAGGCCATCCCAAAAAAATTCTTTCTTCACCCTGTGGTAAGTTTTTGAAAATCCTGAGTGTCCTCCTAACGGAGAAGTTTTAAATTCCAAAAGAATATTTTGTTTTAGTTGGGAATTATTGCAAATATATAAGCGATCTTTGTACCATAAGGAATCATTTTTCCAACTAAATGGATCAGATGTACTAGGATCTTGCTGCAAATTTTGAATGAGTGTCCAAACTTCTTCGTCCTTGTTCCATTCATCCCTTGCTTCAGTTACCCAATCTAGTTGGATAGTAGAAATGGAACAAAGCAATGCTTCCACCTCTTCATCCTTTCTTGAGAGTGTATCTGCAACAACATTAAGCTTCCCTTTTTTTTAGATGATTTCAAAGTCATAACCCAACATCTTTGTGACCCATTTTTGCTTCTCTTCCCAAGATAGTCTTTATTCCAAAAAGTGTTTAAGACTATCATGATCAATTTTTACCTTGAAGCGTCTTCCCATTAGCTAAGGTCTCCAATTTTTTAGTTCATGTAGTATTGCCAACATTTCCTTCTCATAAATATCCTTTTGTAAATACTTTCTTTTGATTCAAAAGCTTTCAAAAGAAATTGGTCTTCCTTCTTGCATTAAAACAACACCAATTCCATTTCCTAAGGCATCACATTCCACAATACAGGTTTTTGTGAAGTCTGGCATAGCTAAGACTGGTGCTAGGCACATTGCCTCTTTAGGATGTTCAAACACCTCAGTTGCTTCAAGAGTCCATGAAAATGCATATTTCTTCAATAATGTTGTTAGAGGTGGTGCTATTCTCCCATAATTCTTAACAAACTTGTGATAATACCCTGTTAACCCGAGAAATCCGCGTAACTACTTTATGGTTGGGGGGACTTTCCATTCCTTAATGGCTTTAATTTTGTTAGGGTCTACCTTAACATCCTCGTGAGATACAATATGACCCAGCTATTCCACCTCTTGTACTCCAAAGAAACATTTGGATTGTTACACCATTTTTTGGTCATCTAACGTATTATCATTAGATAGGCCCAAGTACACCATGTAAGACCAATTTTACCCTAAGTAAAATTTCTTTCACTATGTGAAATAACTTAGTAAAACACCTTTATTAAGTTGTTTATGGTCTAAACAGGAAACCCCAAAAGGAAATAATAAACAAATCTATATTTGTTTATATTTCCTCAAGGAATAATTAGTTAAACATCAATTTAATTATTATTCTTGGTCATATTTAACCCAAAACAAGGAAATCAATTAAATAAATCCTTATTTATTTGATTATTTTTTAGGAATAAGTTATTTAATCCTTATTTAAATAATATTCCTAGTTAAATTTGACTAAATCATTTATAAATAATTAAATAAATCATTATTTATTTAATTATATTTCCACCATTTCCTTAAAATAATAAATAAATCATTTATTTATTTATTATTTATAAATAAAAGATTTGACCGAAGTCAAAATCTTTTTCCCTCTAACAAATATAATAAAATATTCCTAAAAGGTGGTTCTAGAATTTGGTTAATAATATTTTATTCATGCACCAAGTTCTAGACTACCCTAATATTTTGTTATGAATAGAAGGGTTTTTCCATTCATTTGTCACCTTTTGTTGCCTATGAGATCACTCTGGATCTTTACTCTTGGTCTGACTTTGAGCCATTATCATTGTCACATTTTCTATCTTCACTTTGTGAGCTCCCTTTGAGTTCTATGTTTGTCTGGGTTTTCTTCACCAACAAGAGAGAGAAATGCTAGATCTGAAGCACTGAGGACTTTCAAAGAACCCATCCCATTGAGGAGAATTGGAAACACCTTTCTTGTTTTCCTCTCAGGTGCCCTTAATATAAAAATTCTTTCAAAAATATTGTTCTTGTCTTGTCTATTGGATGCATGGAGCAAAACTTTATTTTCACTGCTTAATGTCTTTTTATGCATAGATCTGGATTTGTGCAGCATTTGTATTGATCAACTAACTACAGATTTGAAGATATTGACAACCATATTTGATGTTAGGGCTATTTTTTATGCGTAGCTAAAGTGGTCTTTTTTCGTACACTCCGACAAAAGATTCATACTAACAATTGGCGACTCCACACAGGTTTTCAATTATGACCGCTGTCGTTTTTCATATTCTTGCATATCCAGTTGCTTCAAATCCTAGGGTTTTTTTTTTAGCTTTTTGTTTTTTCTATTTTTATGTCGTTTTCACCCATAAAACCCTCAAACTTTTTTTTTAAATTTCTCGACCGCGGGTTTTTTGGCCCTACTTCACGAGGTAACGGACCTCGGTATGCGTCGAGACGACAATTTTTACGAAACCTGCCCGAAGACCTAGATACGCCAGGTCACACTTATCGGCCCAAAACCTGCGACCTCGAGTGGAGGATGGACTTTTCTGCCCCAAGCGCGGCTGGGTAGCAATTGGGAACACACGGCCTGCACTTTTTTCTACAATTTTCCAGCAATTTTTCTGGGTTTGTCTGAAGCTTCTGTCAAGGTTTTCCAGCCTTTGTTTCAGCCCGTTTAGACTCGTTTCTGATCTGTTTTACTCAACTAAGTGGGAATCTAGCCCCTTAGGGCTTTAGTACCCTCCACTTTTTGTGGAAGATTTTTAGCTATTTCAGTCGTCTGAATTTTCAGAGTTTCAACCTTTTTCTTTTCAAATCTGATACCTCACTTTCAGATCCCTTTTAGATCAGCTCTTCTCCCTTTCAAATCACCTCATCTAGTTTTTTTGGGGTTTGCCTCTAGGGTCACTTCCTTGTCCCTTCTACATTTAACTAATTCCCTCCTTTGTTGCAACAACCTTGCCTCTGACTCTTTGCTTTTTTCTGCACCTCTTTCCAGTAGATTTATCCTTTAGATCCCTGTCCCTCCCGACCTTAGATCTATTGGCCACTTTTTCGTGTGTTTTGACTATATTTTTTCCCTCTTTTAGACTAGTTTTGAGAGACCCACCTTCTTGGGTTAGATCGATGCATTATTAGCTGTTAATTTTCTATTATTTCAGCATTATATACTGTTATTTGCAGATTTATTTTCAGTTACGCAGCACACTTTTTATTTTACTCTCAAAACGTCTGGGTTTAAAAATTAAAATTAACACACGCCACACATTGACCCTAAGCGAAGAAGATCCTGGTTAATACCACCAGGCAAATAATTTAAAATAAATTGACACTGCACTGCACCCCTCTACCCTTGTTTCGACATTGTCATCACTTGATCTTGCACCTCCCTGCCTTTCCTGGTTATTCTTCTTCCCTTTGTGCCGTCATCATTGTGCCCCCAAGGCGTATATCTTAGAGACTTCTTGGCCTTCACCCTTAGTTTTCGGTCGGTCGACTTGCTCCTTCCCGCTGTCGTCGAGTTATTCCTCCCCCGAGTCCGCACTTCGACTCCTCTTCTGATTCTTTGGGTTCTCCCCCTACTTCTGGTTCTCCCCTTGTTACCTTCACAATGTCTGGTCTAGGGCCTAACGCTAGCGGCAACCCCGAACCTAATGCTTGGACTGTTACTAGCGGAACCACCACAGGAGCTACCTCGACTGTCCCTTTGCTCCCCTATATGGCAGGTCTCAGTCTCCCCGATGTCAATCAGTTGATGAATGATCCTATCCACCATGATGCTGGTTCACCTGCTATGCCAACCATGCTCCCCTCCGACATTCCCAAGTTCGAAGGCCTTGGTGGCTAATATCCCTCCAACCACATCTGCTCTTTCCACATGTGGTGTTCATCCAATTCCATTACCGATGACTCCATCCGTCTTAGATTGTTCCAATGCATGCTTACAGGTGAAGCTTTTAAATGGTATGTTGATCAGACCACCTCTTCCCATACCACCTTTGTGACCATTGCCCAAGCCTTCTTATCCTATTTCCAGCTCCCTCTCCGATACAACACTGGTACCAAACTCTTGACTTCTTTCCGTCAATCATCTTCGACCCGCCTTTCCGCTCATGTCCAGGAATGGTGGAGAAGAAGGAGCTTATGTCGAGCTCCCACCTTTGAAGATCGGGTCTACATGGACTGGTTCCTTCGATCTCTCTTACCCGCCATCGGAAAAGATGTCACGTCCTATTTTCCTCAAACGGAAGAAGCCACCCTCCAAATAGCCTTGAAATATGACCTCATCTATGCTTAGTCTAGTTATGTTTATACCGTCCTTCCTGACCTCCCCAGACCCGGTGGCCCTAACACCCCGAGGGCATCTCATTCTGCCGACGGTATCGTTGGAGCTCTTTCCCATCCATACGCTCAACCTACAATGGGCTATGGTCTCCCTCCGAGAGGGGCCAACACCTCCAGCACTTTACCCCCTCCAGGTAGCATGTATCCAGGATACGACATGCCTCCTCCTTTTTCCCAACCTTCTGCTTACCTCAATGTTGCCCATCCTAACCATTATCCTTATCCGCAGCCTGGTGTCCCAACTCCTCCAACATTTGGACCTCCACCTCCCTTGCCTTCTCAACCCCACCAACAACAACTACTACCCCCTCCAGGGCAAGTATTTACACAGCAGGGCATGACCAACCCTCCTTCTTCTCAAAGAAAGAGGAAAGGTAATCAAAATCCATCAGCCCCTGGTAATCATGGATCCAATCCTTCAGGTATTAACCCTAACACTGCTAACTAGCAACAGGGCACTCAGCCCAAGCAAGACAGGCCTCTTCACACCAATAAGCCTTGTTCGTGTTGCAGTGTTTACGGTCATTACACTCACGATTTTCCTATATTACCACAGATGCAGTAGATGTGGGAGTCTCAGGCTACGTTGCGTGGACAACATGCCTCCCCTACTGTTCCCCCCATGTAGCTACTTCTCAACCAACTGTGTTTACTGATCCTTTCCCTCAGCAAGGATTCGTGGCTACCAAAACACCTCACGCATCGGTAACCACTCAACCTTCCCCTTCTAGTTCCTCCGATTACCAAATTCTCATGATGAACTCTAACCAACCTCTAACCATTGACCTTAACCTTCAAACTCAGTCTCGTCAGTACTCGAAGCCTCCTGCTCCGTCTATCCCCGAGTCACCATCTTCAGGTCCTACAGAGCCTCTTTAGACACCCAATGGTCCCTTGCATATCTCTCAACCCAAAGTTGAGGTTCATGCCAAAGTTCCTAAGGGCCCATTACACCGAAATGTTGCTTCTGGTCGAGCTGCTCATTCGTATAGCATAGTAGATGATTTGGCGCAGTCTCCTACTGCCATTTCAACACTGGAACTCCTCCAATCATGTCCTTCTTAACGTAATGCTATACTATCTGCCATGGGCACTGTAGATCCTACTGATGACCAATTGATTATTTTCGATGCCTGTCAGTCAGACCATCCTCCCCTTCCCGCTTCCGTTGCTTTCCAAATCCTAGTCAAAATCTAGAATGCTAACGTGGCTCAGTGTATTATTGATGAGGGGGAATCTACCTGTGTAATTTTTGCTTCGGTTTGGAAACAACTTGGATCCCCTGAGCTGGCCCCTTCCACCATCACCCTTTGTGCATGGGATGGCCATGCCTCCCAGCCCATTGCCCTATTCTGTAATTGCCCTATCACTCTTGTGGGCAAGACTGTTTGCGTTGACGTTGAAGTCATCGATGCCCCTCTTGATTATAACATTCTTTTGGGGCGTAGCTACACCTATGCCATGTCTGCTATCCCATCCGCGGTCCACCGCAAGATTTTTTTCCCTCACAATGGAAAGATATTCACCATTGACTAGTTGACATATCATGATCCACAAACTCAGACCTCCCCTGAGTTGACCATCTCTTCTATAGCCAATAATCAAACCATCTATTCTTTGACCAGTGTCTCCCCCGGTGTCTACAAAGACTCCTCCTTACTTGGAACCTTCCCTGGTCTTCCTCCTCCTCCTGTTTATGATCCCAACTTACCGAACGTTTGCATGATGAAATAGTCTTGGGCTGACCTCAAGTGGCCCACTTCAGCTACTCAGCAACCTCAACCTCACCGGCCGCAACCTTCTCCTAGCCCTTCGCCCCAGCCAGCCGGTCCTCTTCCTTTTGGCCCTTCTCCTATAACTCGTACCCATGAGCCTCTCTACCCTCCCGGGTCGGTTCCACCAGGTCTCAATCATCTTGGAGCCGTCCCTCCTGGCCATTACCCCGCTGGTCAGATACCTTTCCTTGCTCCCCCTCTCGGAGTCTATTCGGTCCCCATCATGGCCACCCTCTCCCTCTCCAATTTGACCCTGGGCATACCCATCTCGTACCTTGACCCTCCAGTCGCTACCCCACCAGGTCACCCCAAACCATACCTTGCTTTGACACCAGTTCAACCGGTTCCCCTAGCTTCTTCCATCGCTATAGTGCCACCCGCACCTCAACATGACCCATCCCCTATTGTGACAGCTACAGGAAAGAAAGGCAAAGCTCGCAAGGGGGTATCCAAAGACAAGGCCACACCGACCGACGCCACCCCTCCTCCTCCCGCCAAACCTTGTGCCTTGTGTTATGTCATCGGTCATGCCACCCATACTTGTCTCGAGTTTCCCCGTATTAAACCCATGGTTAAATTCATGTTCCCTGAGTCTACGGTCCCTGAAATTTATGTTCCTTCCTCATCCACAACCAAGAACCCAAAGGATCTTCGCACCAAAAAACCCTGTGCTTTGTGTGGTATCCATGGCCATTATTCCCACCATTTTCCTCACTTTACGCATTACTGAGCCTCTTTAGAGGTCATTCGCGAGTATGAAGTGGAAAAAAATCAATCCGCCTCTTCCATCCTCGCGCAGTATGCGTCAGGTCAGCTCGAGGATAACCCTACTACCATTGACATTCCCCCCCTGATGTTGAGATGACGCAACCTACCACCCCTATCCTCTACCTATCATCATCTGTGCGACCCTCGGAGTACATTCCCTTTGAATCCCCTCCTTCTGTTTTTCTTGATCTCCCTCTAGCTACATTCTTGGGCTCCACATCATTTTATCATATTTTTACCTATTCTTCTGTCATCCCCCGTGACGATTCATATGTGAGCCTCTCCTCCATGATAATGATTTAGGTAGCTTTGCAGTGTCATGTGGTTTCCCTGACCTTTTCTTTTCCACCCATAACCAGGATGATACCATCTGTATCTACTATGTTCTCTGCAGCGTGAGCACCAGCTATCCCTCCCGTAGCTCTCATACATCACCCTCTAGTCGATTTATGATTCATAGCCATCCTATTCATACTACTCCCTCCCGGAGTTGTCGTTTGATGTATACTCTGCACTCACGCTGCCATCATTGTTCTTCCCCCTCCCATGTATTTTCTTTCGACACTCTTTCGCAGGACCTCCCATCCACCCCCTATATCGGTTATGTCGATGGTGCAAGTCGCTATTCCCGGAATCTAGCCTCAGCAAATTAGGCCATATTTACCCCCTTGCATACCGTCGTTCTCTCCAACAGGATTTGCATTGGTGCTGCCACAAATAATCAGGCCGAATATGATGCAGTGTTGATGCCCTCTCTCATCACATCCTCCATCTGCATGTCCGTTTATATTCCCTGATTCTTTTCATGCAACTCAATGGTGTTTATCATGTCCATAATCCTATCCTTTTTAGACGATATTTACGAGTGAAAATTTTGATACATGAATTTAGAGTCATTACTTTCAGTCATGTACCTAAAGAACAAAATCACTATGTAGATAGCATTGCAAACCATGTTCTAGATTAGCATTTATCACACACATTACCCACAAGACAATAACATTCAAAATCATCAAAACGATGCATACACATAATATGTGTCATACAACATGTTTTTAGAGTCCATCTACTCTGATACATATGACATGCCCATAGCATGTTGCAAACAAAAAAACTCAAAACTGGAGAGCACCACTTGTCCCTACATACACACTAGGGGGCACCACCTCCCCCACATCTAATCACTATCTGGAGGATCTCGAGCCAATGGATCCACTCCCGCAGCTCATAGATCACACACAGTCTGACCGGACATCGCCATGCGCCGCATGACACCTCACCATTCTGAGGGTAGCCCAATACATAGCTCTATGTACTGGTTGTCTAAGTCTTTCCAACCCCACTCCGAAACACGAGTAAGTAGCCCCTCACATCTATGACAGATGTCCTCCAGGAGGGCGTCCATGTCCTCATTCTATGCCGTTCTTGATCCACTAGCACCTATAGGTCTTGATACTGCAGGTCGTCCCATATATCCGGTCGGTTTTACCGGAGCGATATCTTCATACCAAAAGTATAAGAATCAGTACCATATATACTATTCAAAAACTTTAACATGCACATAAAATATTAGCCACTTGTCACTTACCATCGGGCCCCCATACTCGACCAGGCCGAAGTGGCAAGTTCGGATCTCCATAATAACTCATCCCACTATAGGGATAGTCGTCTATGTACAACAGCATCTGATCCCAATGGGCAAAAAACTCTGGCTGCAATAACCATCCGACCGCCCCTCCTCCTCCTCTACGCAATAGTTGCCCCCACCAGCGCATCTTGGGTTCTCTCAGACCCCCATCTGGTAGTTGTACACGAGGTCGCAAGGTTGGGATCTTCTCAAAAAAGAAGGAGCACAATACGATCCCATACGCACAATCATGGTTCACTTGCTGCTTGCAGAGGGACAACTATTGTTTCAATGACACCAACATAATCTAGGCTCACCCATAGTAGGTCCCACTCAACAAACTTTCCACAATCATCATCTACCCTCCAGTGATGTGATGGAGTGCCTGGCTCCCCAGGATCCACAACACTGCTACCACCACTGCACGGGTCTCTAACCTCTCTAGATCCCCAATCGGTATCCAAGTCCCTTTGACTCGGAGGCCTGGTTGACAATGTCCCTCTACAAACTCCATGATGTTACGCCCCTGTGGTAACATTGGTTGTGTATTTCCAACCATCCCTAATGGTGGGAGACCAGTCAGGAAATACAGGACTGTCAACTCGATCTTGTGCCACTGCACTATAAAGACCTCATGATCTGGATCTCAATAACTAACAATCCAAACCAACAAGGGCTCCCCAGCTCTCATTAGAGGGTTCTCCACAAATTTCAGAACCCCAAACCTGGCCAATGCATGACAGACACCCTAATCTGCTTAGATTTCTGACCGTAATGTACCCAGGTCTCTCTCTCTCCACTTGATTTGTATATCTTCCATATCTGCACAAAAACATCCTCTTTTTTAGTATATATATAGGAAAAACTGTATTCAACCACACAAAACCTGACTCTCAGCCCACAATAGCACTGAAATCACCTCCATCTAACAGGTCGCACTTTTTGGCCAAATCCTAGGACAAGTCGCACTTTTTAGGCCAAAACCTGCTTCCCAAGTCACATTTTTTGGCCCAAATAGTGCGACTCGGCCGTGAAGATGAGGGAGGGGTTGTTCCTGAGATTTGGGACCCTAATATGAACTTTCAACCCATCAAAAAGAAAGAGTAGGATTAGGCCTCTTACCTACAATTGACGAATCTCGATTCCAATGGTCATTTTTTCCACTACGATTGTCGTAAGATTTAGGGCCTTCTCTCCTCTCCACATTCATCACAGCTACAGAAGCAAATGAATGCATTTGGAGGGAAAACGCCTTATTAGAAGAGAAACCCCTGATTTTTCTTTCGCCCGCTGCGACCAAACCGTAGCCCTGTTTGACAAACTGTCTACACCATTGGAAAGCTCTCACCAAGCACGCAAATGGGTATCTGTTATTTTTTCATGATTCGATAATTCACTGGACACATTTTCTCCACAAAGGGTCTATTCACCTCTCCTCTAAATCGAATTTCCTCACTTAAAACACTTGTACTTGGGGCACAACTTTGCCTCCTTACTTGTCCTTGCTCGTGTCGATTTTCGTCATGAGATACCCCCTTGTACTCATGTGTTTATGGTCCCCCATTTGGACCTTTACTGTGTGGCAGCACCATTGAGTCGCCCTTGTTTAGAGCATCCGAGTTGAGTTATCATCACATTCATGGAGTCTATCCCGAGTCCCTTTCTATCCCATCATAGTCATCCATCCTTCATTGCTTGGTTCCTCTCTCGTGTCACACATTATGGCCTTTAGCCCCACTATCCCCTATCCCTGATGATATCGTATCAGTCGCTACCAAGTCATCCATGCCATTTATGCTCTAACAAGGGAAGTCATCCATTCGCTACTCAGTATCCCCCACTCCATCATCATCATTACTGTCAATCTGTCAGTCACTCTACTATTTTCTCTCATGCCTTAGTTAAGGATCCCTTATTGCCTCGCCTATGGCGGACCTCCTTCTATCGAAATCAGCTCATTCATTCCAGAAGACAGGTCTAGAGGGCAATGTACCTTGGTTCTAGCTTCCACACTTGTTTGGTGCCTTGGATCAGGCAAAAGGGGGTTTATCATTAACCTTTGACTTGATTTCTTCTCAACTCCAACTCCTTTAAGCATGATCGAGATCCGTATACTTGATGATCTAGTGATGGAGCAGCATATATTGGTGATTCCCGGGTGTGTGTGAGATGTCTCAACCCTCATGAGGGGGTGGCCCTGCAGGTAGCCCCCCACATGCCCGGATGACCCCTTAATTCTAGCCTTTGATGCAGCTCCATATATTTGATGATGTCGGCCTTAGACGCTTGCAGCGCCCCTTTGATTTTCATGTATCAGTCAGATTTTGCAAGCCCTTCCCCGTTTATAGGGGGAATTTGGGTTGTATTTGTATCTCATCTACTCAGATATTATTATATAGGTCCTGGCTATTATCCCATGCACATCATGTATGTGGGATTACTCATTATATCTTTTGTCTGGCTCATGTTTATGCTAGCATGTACTTTACCGTTCGGTTCCTTGTTTACTGGACACATTATTATTTTGTACTTTGTCTCGATGGGCATAGGTATGCCTCCCCCGCCGCCTTTAACATAGGTACCATCTCATAAAAAGAGATTTGTTACACTTGTAAGTCTTGTCTCCTCAGGGTCTAGTCCTTTAGCACATTAGACTACCTTACATTTCTCTCTCTGACTTCCCTCTTGATGTCTGGTGATTGAGTTCTTACAACGTACTTCGGTCATACGATTTGCTCCTAACACTCACCGCGAAATGTTTACTTGCACCATTTTTTGGTCATCTAACCTATTCGTTAGATGGACCCAAACACCATGTAAGACCAATTTTACCTAAGTAAAATTGCTCTCACTATGTGAAATAACTTAGTAAAACACCTTTATTAAGTTGTTTATGGTCTAAATAGGAAACCCAAAAGGAAATAATAAACAAATCTATATCTGTTTATGTTTCCTCAAGGAATAATTAGTTAAACATTAATTTAATTATTATTTATGCTCATATTTAACCCAAAACAAAAAAATCAATTAAATAAATCCTTATTTATTTGATTATTTCCTAGGAATAAGTTATTTAATCCTTATTTAAATAATATTCCTAGTTAAATTTAACTAAATCATTTTTTAAATAATTAAATAAATCATTATTTATTTAATTATATTTCCACCATTTCCTTAAAATAATAAATAAATCATTTATTTATTTATTATTTATAAATAAAGGAATTGACCCAAGTCAAAATCCTTTTCCCTCCAACAAATATAATAAAATATTCCTAGAAGGTGGTTCTAGAAGTTGGTTAATAATATTTTATTCATGCACCAAGTTCTAGACTACCCTAATATTTTTTTATAAATAGAAGGGTTTTCCCATTCATTTGTCACCTTTTTTTGCCTATGAGATCACTCTGGATCTTTACTCTTGGTCTGACTTTGAGCCATTATCATTGTCACATTTTCTATCTTCACTTTGTGAGCTCCCTTTGAGTTCTATTTTTGTAAGGTTTTCTTCACCAACAAGAGAGATAAATGCTAGATCTAAAGCGCTGACGACTTTCAAAGAAACCATCCCATTGAGGAGAATTGAAAACACCTTTCTTGTTTTCCTCTCAGGTGCCCTTAATATAAAAATTCTTTCAAAAAATATTGTTCTTGTCATGTCTATTGGATGTATGGAGAAAAACTTTGTTTTCACTACTTAATGTCTTTTTATGCATGGATTTGGATTTGTGCAGCATTTGTCTTGATCAACTAACTGCAGATTTGAAGATATTGGCAGCCATATTTGATGTTAGGGCTATTTTTTATGCATAACTAAAGTGGTCTTTTTTCGTACACTTCGATAAAAGATTCATACTAACAATTGGCGACTCCAGAGGAGTTTTCATTTATGACCGCTGTCGTTTTTTATATTCTTTCATATCCAGCTGCTTTAGACCCCAGGGTTTCTTTTCATATTTTATTTTTTTTCTATTTTAATGTCATTTTTCACCCATAAAAACCCTAAAACTTTAAAATTTCTAACTTCTGTGGGTTTCTAGCCATATTGCACAGGTAACAGACCTTAGCCGCAACTGAGACGAAAATTTTTTCTAAAATTTGCCGCCGAGAGACCCAGATCTGTAGGTCGCACTTATCAGCCCAAAACCTGCGACCTGGACTGGAGGACGGAATTTTTTGCCCCAAAACTACGACCTGGACTGAAAACAGGTCAGAACCTGCAACCTGCACTTTTTTTTGCAATTTTCCAGCAATTTTTCTGGGTTTGTCTAAAGCTTCTGTCATGGTTTTCGATCCTTTGTTTCAGCCTGTTTAGACCCGTTTCTGATCTGTTTTACTCAACTAAGAGGGAATCTAGCCCCTTAGGGCTTTAGTACCCTCCACTTTTTGTGGAAGAGTTTTAGCTATTTCAGTCGTCTGAATTTTCAGAGTTTCAACCTTTTTCTTTTCAAATCTGATACCTCACTTTCAGATCCCTTTTAGATCAGCTCTTCTCCCTTTCAAATCACCTCATCTAGTTTTTTTTGGGTTTTCCTCTAGGGTCACTTCCTTGTCGCTTCTACATTTAACTGATTCCCTCCTTTGTTGCAACAACCTTGCCTCTGACTCTTTGTTGTTTTCTGCACCTCTTTCCAGTAGATTTATCCTTTAGATCCCTGTCCCTCCCGACCTTAGATCTATTGGCCACTTTTTCGTGTGTTTTGACTAGATTTTTTCCCTCTTTTAGACTAGTTTTGAGAGACCCACCTTCTTGGGTTAGATCGATGCATTATTAGCTGTTAATTTTCTCTTATTTCAGCATTATATACTGTTATTTGCAGATTTATTTTCAATTACGCTGCACACTTTTTCTTTTACTCTCAAAATGTCTAGGTTTAAAAATTAAAATTAACACACACCACACACTGACCCTAAGCGAAGAAGAGCCTAGTTAACACTGCCAGGCAAAGAATTTAAAATAAATTGACACTGCACTGCACCCCTCTGCCCTTGTTTCGACATTGTCATCACTTGATCTTGCACCTCCCTGCGTTTGCCGGCTATTCTTCTTCCCTTTGTAATGTCATCATTGTGCCCCCAAGGCATATATCCTAGAGACTTCTTGGCCTTCACCCTCAGTTTCCGGTCGGTTGACTTGCTCCTTCCCGCCATCATCGAGTTAGTCCTCCCCCGAGTCTGCACTCCGACTCCTCTTCTGATTATTTGGGTTCTCCCCCTGTTACCTTCACAATGTCTGGTCTAGGGCCTAATGCTAGCGGAAACCGCGACCCTAATGCTGGGACTGTTACTAGTGGAACCGCCACGGGAACTACCTTGACTGTCCCTTTTCTCCCCTATATGGCAGGTCTCAGTCTCCGCGATTTCAATCAGTTGATCAATGATCCTATCCACCATGATGCTGGTTTGCCTGCTATGCTAACCATGCTCCCCTCTGACATTCCCAAGTTCGAAGGCCTTGGTGGTGAATATCCCTGCAATCATATCCGCTCTTTCCACATGTGGTGTTCATCCAATTCCATTACCGATGACTCCATCCATATTAGATTTTTCCAACGCACGCTTACAGGTGAAGCTTCTAAATGGCATGTTGATCAGACCGCCTCTTCCCATACCACCTTTGTGACCATTGCCCAAGCCTTCTTATCTTATTTCCAGCTCCCTCTCCGATACGACACTGGTACCAAACTCTTGACATCTTTCCGTCAATCATCTTCGACCTGCCTTTACGCTCATGTCCAGGAATGGTAGAGAAGAAGGAGCTTATGTCGAGCTCCCACCTTTGAAGATCGGGTCTACATGGACTAGTTCCTTCGATCTCTCTTACCTGCCATCGGCCAAGATGTCGCGTCCTAGTTTCCTCAAACCGAAGAAGCCACCCTCCAAATAGCCTTGAAATATGACCTCATCTATGCTTAGTCTAGTTATGTTTATACCGTCCTTCCTGACCTCCCCAGACCTGATGGCACTAACACCCCGGGGGCATCTCATTCTACCGACGGTATCATTGGAGCTCTTTCCCATCCATACGCTCAACCTCCAATGGGATATTGTCTCCCTCCGGGAGGGGCCAACACCTCCAGCACTTTCCCCCCTCCAAGTAGCATGTATCCAGGATACGGCATGCCTCCTCCTTTTTCCCAACCTCCTGCTTACCTCAATGTTTCCCATCCTAACCATTATCCTTATCCGTAGCTTGGTGTCCTAGATCCTCCAACATTTGGACCTCCACCTCCCTTGCCTTCTCAACCCCACCAACAGCAACTACTACCCCCTCCAGGGCAAGTATTTACACAACATGGCGCGACCAATCCTCCTTCTTCTCAAAGAAAGAGGAAAGGTAATCAAAATCCATTGGCCCCTGGTAATCATGGATCCAATCCTTCAGGTATTGACCCTAACACTGCTAACCAGCAACAGGGCACTCAGCCCAAGCCAGACAGGCCTCTTCACACCAATAAGCCTTGTTCGTGTTGCGGTGTTTATGGTCATTACACTCACGATTGTCCTCTATTACCACAGATGCGGCAGATGTGGGAGTCTCAGGCTACATTGCGTGGACAACATGCCTCCCCTAATATTCCCCCCATGTAGCTACTTCTCAACCAGTTGTGTTTACCGATCCTTTCCCTCAGCAAGGATTCATGGCTACCCAAACACCTCACGCACTGGTAACCACTCAACCTTCCCCTTCTGGTTCCTTCGATTACCAGATTCTCATGATGAACTTTGACCAACTTCTAACCGTCGACCATAACCTTCAAACTCGGTCTCGTCAGTACTCGAAGCCTCCCGCTTCGTCTGTCCCCGAGTCACCACCTTCAGGTCCTACAGAGCCTCTTTCGACACCCAATGGTCCCTTGCAGATCTCTCAACCCAAAGTTGAGGTTCATGCCAAAGTTCCTAAGGGCCCATTATGCTGAAATGCTGCTTTTGGTCGAGCTGCTCATTCGTATAGCATAGTAGATGATTTGGCGCAGTCTCCTACTGCCATTTCAACACTGGAACTCCTCCAATCATTTCCTTCTCAACGAAAGGCTCTACTATCCGCCATGGGCACTGTAGATCCTGCTGATGACCAATTGATTGTTTTCTATGCCTGTCAGTCAGACCATCCTCCCTTCCCGCTTCCGTTGCTTTCCAAATCCCAGTCAAAATCTGGAATGCTAACGTGGCTCGGTGTATTATTGACAAGGGGGCATCTACCTGTGTAATGTCTGCTTCAGTTTGGAAACAACATGGATCTCCTGAGCTGGCCCCTTCCACCATCACTCTTTGTGCATGGGATGGCCATGCCTCCCAGCCCATTGACCTATTCTGTAATTTCCCTATCACTCTTGTGGGAAAGACTGTTTGCGTTGACGTTGAAGTCATCGATGCCCCTGTTGATTATAACATTCTTTTGGGGCGTAGCTACACCTATGCCTTGTCTGCTATCACATTCGCGGTCCACCGCAAGATGTTTTTCCCTCACAATGGAAAGATATTCACCATTGACTAGTTGACATATCATGAGCCACAAACTCAGACCTCTTCTGAATTGACCATATCTTCTATAGCCAATAAGAAAACCGTCGATTCTTTGACCAGTGTCTCCCCCGGTGTCTACAAAGACTCCTCCTTACTTGGAACCTTCCCTGGTCTTCCTCCTCCTCATGTTTATGATCCCAGCTTAGCGAATGTTTGCATGATGCAATCATCTCAGGCTGACCTCAAGCGGCCTGCTTTGGCTAGTCAGCAACCACAACCTCACCCGCCGCAACCTGCTCTTAGCCCTTCGCCCCAGCCATCCGGTCCTCTTCCTTTTGGCCGTTCACCTACAACTGGTACCCATGAGCCTCTCTACCCTCCCAAGTTGGTTCCACCAAGTCTCAACCATCTTGGAGTCGTCCCTCCTAGCCATTACCCCGCTGGTCAGATACCTTTCCTTGCTCCCCCTCCCGGAGTCTATTTGATCCCCATCATGGCCACCCTCTCCCTCTCCAATTTGACCCTGGGCATACCCATCTGGTACCTTGACCCTCCAGCTACTACCCCACCAGGTCACCCTAAACCATACCTTGCTTTGACACCAGTTCAACCGGTTCCCCTAGCTTTTTCCGTCGCTACAGTGCCACCTACACCTCAACATGACCCCTCCCCTATTGTGACAGCTACAGGAAAGAAAGGAAAAGCTCGCAAGGGGGTATCCAAAAACAATGCCACACTGACTGACCCCACCCGTCCTCCTCCCGCCAAACCTTGTGCCTTGTGTGATGTCATCGGTCATGCCACCCATACTTGTCCCGAGTTGCCCCGTATTAAACCCATGGTTAAAGTCGCGTTCCCTGAGTCTACGGTCCCTGAAATTTTTGTTCCTTCCTCATCCGCAACCAAGAACCCAAAGACTCTTCACACCAACAAACCCTGTGCTTTGTGTGGTATCCATGGCCATTATTCCCACCATTTTTCTCACCTGACGCATTACCGAGCCTCTTTAGAGGTCATTAGCGAGTATGAAGTGGAAAAAAATCAATCCGCCTCTTCCATCCTCGTGCAATATGCGTCAGGTCAGCTCGAGGATCCCACTACTACCATTGAAATTCCCCCCCTAATGTTGATATGACGCAACCTGCCACCCCTATCTTCTACCTATCATCATCTGTGCGACCCTCAGAGTACATTCCCTTTGAATCTCCTCCTTCTGTTTTGCTTGATCTCCCTCTAGCTACTTTCTTGGGCTCCACATCATTTGATCATATCTTTACATGTTCTTATGTCATCCCCCGTGATGATTCGTATGTGAGCCTCTCCTCCATGCTAATGATTTAGGTAGCTTTGCAGCGTCATGTGGTTTCCCTGACCTTTTCTTTTCCACTCATAACTGGGATGATATCATCCATATTTACTATGTTCTCCGTAGCGTGAGCACCAACTATCCCTCCCGTAGCTCTCATACATCACCCTCTAGTCGGTTTATGAGTCATAGCCATCCTATTCATACTACTCCCTCCCGGAGTTCTCATTTGATGTCTACTTTGCACTCACGCTGCCATCATTGTTATTCCCCTCCCATGTATTTTCTTTCGACACTCTTACGCAGGACCTCCCGTCCACCCCCTATATCGGTTACGTCGATGGTGCAAGTCGCTATTACCATAATCTAGCCTCGGCATATTAGGCCATATTTACCCCCTTGCATATCGTCATTCTCTCCAACGGGATCTGCATTGGTGCTGCCACCAATAATCAGGCCGAATATGATGCAGTGCATGGTCTTTTAGCTGATGCCCTCTCTCATCACATCCTCCATCTGCATGTCCGTTTAGATGCCCTGATTCTTGTCATGCAACTCAATGGTGTTTATCATGTGCATAATCCTATCCTTTTTAGACGATATTTACGAGTGAAAATTTTGATACGTGAATTTAGAGTCATTACTTTCGGTCATGTACCTAGAGAACAAAATCACTACGTAGATAGCATTGCAAACCATGTTCTAGATTGGCATTTATCACACACATTACCCACAAGACAATAACATTCAAAATCATCAAAATGATGCATACACATAATATGTGTTGTACAACATGTTTTTAGAGTCCATCTACTCTGACACATATGACATGCCCATAGCATGTTACAAACAAAAAAACTCAAAACTGGGGGGTACCACTTGTCCCTACATACACACTAGGGGCCACCACCTCCCCCACATCTAATCACTATATGGAAGATCCCGAGCCAATGGCTCTGCTCTCGCAGCTCGTAGATCACACACAGTCTGACCAGACATCGCCATGTGCAGCATGACACCTCGCCATTCTGAGGGCAGCCCAATACATAGCTCTATGTACTGGTCGTCCAAGTCTTCCCAACCCCACTCCGAAACACCGGTCAGTAGCCCCTCACATCTATGACGGATGTCCTCCAGGAGGGCAACCATGTCCTCATTCTGTGTCGTACTCGATCCACTAGCACCTATAGGTCTTGATACTACAGGTCGTCCCACATATCCGGCTGGTTTTACCGAAGCTATATATGCATACCAAAAGTGTAAGAATCAGTACCATATATACTATTCACAAAATTTATCATGCACATAAAATATTATCCACTTGTCACTTACCACCGAGCCCCCATACTCAACTAGGCCGAAGTGGCAAGTCCGGATCTCCATAATAACTCATCCCACTATAGGGATAGTCGTCTATGTACAACGACATCTGATCCCAATGGGAAAAAAAATATGGCTGCAATACCCATCTGACCGCCCCTCCTCCTCCTATACATAGTAGTCTCCCCCATCGGCGCATCCTGGGTTCTCTCGTACCCCCATCTGGTATTTGTACACGAGGTCACAAGGTCGGGATCTTCTCAAAAAAGAAGGAGCACAATACGGTCCCATACGCACAATCATGGTTCACTTGCTGCTTGCAAAGGGACAGTTGTCGTTTCAATGACACCAACATCATCTAGGCTCACCCATAGTAGGTCCCACTCAACACACTTTCCGCAATCATCATCTACCCTCCAGTGATGTGATGGAGTGCCTGGCTCCCCAGGATCCGCAACACTGCTGCCACCACTGCACGGGTCTCTAACCTCTCTAGATCCCCAATCGGTATCCAAGTCCCTTTGACTCGGAGGCTTGGTTGACAATGTCACTCTACAAACTCCATGATGTTACGCCCCCACGGTAACACTGGCTGTGTATTTCCCACCATCCCTAATGGTGGGAGACCAGTCAGGAAATACAGATCCTGGACTGTCAACTAGATACTGTGCCCCTGCACTATAAATACCTCATGACCTGGATCCCAATAACTGACAATCCAGGCCAACAAGGGCTCCCCAGCTCTCATTAGAGGGTTCTCCACAAATTTCAAAACCCCAAACCTGGCCAATGCATGACAGACACCCTACTCTGCTTGGATTTCTGACCGTAATGTACCTAGGTCTCTCTCTCTCCACTTGATTCGTATATCTACCATATCTGCACAAAAACATCCTCTTTGTTAGTATATAGATAGGAAAAACTATATTCAATCACACAAAACCTAAATCTCAGCCCACAACAGCACTGAAATCACCTCCATCTGACAGGTCACACTTTTTGGCCAAATCTTGGGATAGGTCGCACTTTTTAGGCCAAAAAATGCTTCCCAGGTCGCATTTTTTGGCCCAAATAGTGAAACTCGGCTGTGAAGATGAGGGAGGGGTTGTTCCTGATATTTAGGACCCTAATATGAACTTTCAACCCATCAAAAGGAAAGAGTAGGATTAGGCCTCTTACCTGCAATTGACGGATCTCGATTCCAATGGTCGTTTTGTCCGCTACGATTGCAGCAAGATTTAGGGCCTTCTCTCCTCAACACATTCACCACAGCTACAGAAGAAAATGAATGCATTTGGAGGGAAAATGCCCTATTAGAATAGAAACCCATGATTTTTCTTTCGCCCACTGCGACCAAACCGTAGCCCCGTTTGACAAACCGTTTGCACCATTGGAAAGCTCTCACCGAGCACGCAAATGTGTATCTGTTATTTTTTCATGATTTGATAATTCACAGGACACATTTTCTCCACAATGGGTCTATTCACCTCTCCTATAAATCGAATTTCCTCACATTCAACACTTGTACTTGGGGCACAACTTTGCCTCCTTACTTGTCCTTGTTCGTGTTGATTTTCGTCATGAGATACCTCCTTGTACTCATGTGTTTATGGTCCCCCATTTGGACCTTTACTATGTGGTAGCACCATTGATTCGCCATTTTTTAGAGCATCCGAGTTGAGTTATCATCACATTCATGGAGTCTATCCCGAGTCCCTTTCTATCCCATCATAGTCCTCCATCCTTCATTGCTTGGTTCCTCTCTCGTGTCGCACATTATGGCCTTCAGCCCCACTGTCCCCTATCCCTGATGATATCGTATCAGTCGCTGCCAAGTCATCCATGCCCTTTATGCTCTAACAAGGGAATTCATCCATTCGCTACTCAGTATCCCCCACTCCATCATCAGCATTACTGTCAATCTGTCAGTCGCTCTACTATTTTCTCTCATGCCTTAGTTAATGATCCCTTATTGCCTCACCTATGGCGGACCTCCTTCTGTCGACATCAGCTCATTCATTCCAGAAGACAAGTCTAGAGGGAAGTGTACCTTGGTTCCAGATTCCACACTTGTTTGGTGCCTCGGATCAGGAAAAATGGGATTTATCATTACCCTTTGACTTGATTTCTTCTCAGCTCCAACTCCTTTAAGCATGATCGAGATCCGTATACTTGATGATCTAGTGATGCAGAAGCAGATATTGGTGATTCCTGGGTGTGTGTGAGATGTCTCAACCCTCATGAGGGAGTGGCCCTGCAGGTAGCCCCCTACATGCCCGTATGACCTCTTCATTCCAGCCTTTGATGCAACTTCATATATTTGATGATGTCGGCCTTAGCCGCTTACAACGCCTCTTTGATTTTCATGTATCAGTCAGATTTTGCAAGCCCTTCCCCGTTTATAGCGGGAATTTGGGTTGTATTTGTATCTCATGTACTCAGATATTATTATATAAGTCCTGGCTGTTAT
This sequence comes from Pinus albicaulis, assembly GCA_034641835.2. Classification (NCBI taxonomy): domain Eukaryota; kingdom Viridiplantae; phylum Streptophyta; class Pinopsida; order Pinales; family Pinaceae; genus Pinus; species Pinus albicaulis. The sequence continues at coordinate 1,076,719,950 of CM076578.1, forward strand.
CTCAGGCACAACATGTATGTGGGATTAATCATTATATCTTTTATTTGGCTCATGTTTATGCCAGCATGTACTTTACCGTTCAGTTCCTTGTTTACTGGACACATTATTATTTTGTACTTTGTCTCGACGGGCATAGGTATGCCTCCCCCGCCGCCTTTAACACATGTACCATCTCATAAAGAGAGACTTGTTGCACTTGAAAGTCTTGTCTCCTCAGGGTCTAGTCCTTTAGCACATTAGACTACCTGACATTTCTCTCTCTGACTTCCCTCTTGATGTCTGGTGATTGAGTTCTTACAACGTACTTCGGTCATACGATTTTCTCATAACACTCACACGCTGGGGGGCAATCTGTTACACCATTTTTTGGTCATCTAACCTATTATCGTTAGATGGACCCAAGTACACCATGTAAGACCAATTTTACCCTAAGTAAAATTTCTTTCACTATGTGAAATAACTTAGTAAAACACCTTTATTAAGTTGTTTATGGTCTAAACAGGAAACCCCAAAAGGAAATAATAAACAAATCTATATTTGTTTATATTTCCTCAAAGAATAATTAGTTAAACATCAATTTAATTATTATTCTTGGTCATATTTAACCCAAAACAAGGAAATCAATTAAATAAATCCTTATTTATTTGATTATTTCCTAGGAATAAGATATTTAATCCTTATTTAAATAATATTCCTAGTTAAATTTGACTAAATATTTTATAAATAATTAAATAAATTATTATTTATTTAATTATATTTCCACCATTTCCTTAAAATAATAAATAAATCATTTATTTATTTATTATTTATAAATAAAGGAATTGACCCAAGTCAAAATCCTTTTCCCTCCAACAAATATAATAAAATATTCCTAGAAGGTGGTTCTAGAAGTTGGTTAATAATATTTTATTCATGCACCAAGTCTAGACTACCCTAATATTTTGTTATAAATAGAAGGGTTTTCCCATTCATTTTTCACCTTTTCTTGCCTATGAGATCGCTCTAGATCTTTACTCTTGGTTTGACTTTGAGCCATTATCATTGTCACATTTTCTATCTTCACTTTGTGAGCTCCCTTTGAGTTCTATGTTTGTCTGGGTTTTCTTCACCAACAAGAGAGAGAAATGCTAGATCTGAAGCGCTGAGGACTTTCAAAGAACCCATCCCATTAAGGAGAATTGGAAACACCTTTCTTGTTTTCCTTTTAGGTGCCCTTAATATAAATTTTTTTTCAAAAAATATTGTTCTTGTCTTGTCTATTGGATGTATGGAGCAAAAATTTGTTTTCATTGCTTAATGTCTTTTTATGCATAGATCTGGATTTGTGCAACATTTTTCTTGATAAACTAACTATAGATTTGAAGATATTGGTAGCCATATTTGATGTTAGGGCTATTTTTTATGTGTAGCTAAAGTGGTATTTTTTCGTACACTTCGACAAAAGATTCATACTAACATGGATGTTTTTGCATGTAATTGTTTCTCCTCCAATATTTTGAGCACCATGTCAACATGTTGAACATGATCCCTCCAAGACCTGTTATAGATTAGTATATCATCAAAAAATAATAGCACAAATTTTCTAAGGAAAGGTTTGAAAATGGAATTCATCAACCCTTGAAATGTAGAAGGTGCATTGGTAAGGCCAAAAGGCATGACCACAAATTCATAATGACCTTCATGAGTTCGAAATGTTTTTTTTGAAATATCTTTAGTCTTCATTATAATTTGATGATATCCTGAATGAAGATCCAACTTGGTAAAATAAATTGCTCCATGTAATTCATTGAATAAATCATCAATCACGGGAATAGGAAATTTATCTTTAATAGTGAGCTTATTGAGCTCCCTATAATCTGGACACATGCGCCATGATCCATCCTTCTTGTGCACCAATACTACTGGAGCAGAGAAATAAATTTTACCATGTTGAATTATACCAGCCCCTAACATTTCTACAATCATACGTTCAATTTCACTCTTTTGGACATAAGGATATCTGTAAGGCTGGATGTTTGGAGGAACACTTCCTGGAATCAAATGAATAGCATGATCATGATCAGGAATAGGTGGGAGTCCTTTGGGAGTATCAAACGCCTTATAATGATTTTCCAAGACTCTTTGGAGATCTGGAGAAATAGATGATTTTGATTTTGGAACTTCTAGTGAGCATGATTTTGCAATTACATCTCATTGTTCTTTCTTTAGAAGCTTTGTCATGACATTACAGCTTATTGTCTTTCCTAGCTTCCCTGTGATACCCTGTAATTTGATTTCCTTTCCTTCCGAAAAAGAATTCAAGAAAATTTCTTGAAAATTAAAAGCTACCGTCCCCAAAGATTGTAACCATTGTACTCCTAGTACAACATCAGCACCTCCCATTGGTATGGAAAGCATTGGACTATTCAATACATATTCCCCCATGGATAGCTTGATATTATGGAATTTTCTAGATAAATTTATAGTTCCTCAATTTGCACCCATCACTTGACATTTTGGTGCTGGGTATAGGAAACAATTCAATTCCTTGGCTACCTTACAATGAATAAAATTATGGGTACTACCCGAATCAATCAACACTATTACCTTTTTCTTCTTGATATGTCCTTCTAACTTGAGAGTTTGAGGAGTGGTAATTCCTGGCAATGCATTACATGATATGGTCGGACTCATTTCTTCTTCTTCTAGGGTTGATTCCTAGTGTATATCCTCTTCTTTTAAATTTTCTTGTTCATTGTATTCCTCCTCTTCACAATCTATGTAAAATAATTTCTTCTCAGCACACTTATGACCTTTATCATATTTTATATCACAACTGTAGCAAAGCCCTTTTGCTCTTTTTTCTTCCAATTGATATGGTGTAAACCTTGTAGGTTGTGGAAGTCTAGGAGTAACAACACTTCCATATTTATCGATGTGAGTGGTAGGCTTCCTTGTCACCATAATTTTACATTCAATTTTTCTTGCCAACCTGAATGCCTTCTCTAATGAATTTGGTTCCCAAACGCGAACTTCATTTTGGATGCTATCCTTTAAAGTCCCTATGAAGACATCATTCCTGTGTTCCTCTAGAATATCAGTTACCCTTATATTCAATTTTTGGAAGTCCTCAATGTGCTCCGCCACTAAACCCTTTTGTTTGATATTTATCAATTGGCTAAACAATGTGTTTCTCTTTGTATCCTCATAAAGTGCTATCATTTCCTCTGTAAAAATTGACCAAGTGAAATTTTTTTTATGGGAGCAAAGCCATCGATACCATACAAATGTATTTTGTTCTAAATGTAAAGTTCCAATGCGTACCTTTTGTGTTTTTTTCACATTATTGAGATCAAAATATTTCTCCATTTATAGTATCCATGTTACGGGATCCTTGCCATCAAACTTCCTCATATCCATCTTTGGAATATGGTGGATCTTCCATCCAACCTTAGAGTTTATGAAATCATGATTAACATTTATTTTTTTCTCATCATGAGTTTGCTCTACTATATTTTTTCCATTTCTTGTATCAACTTTGCCAAACCTTTGATGTTTGATTTTAGATCATTCTTCATGTTTTCCATGTTGTCTTTCATTTTTTCATCGATCTTAGCTTCCATGTCATCCATCTTAGCTTCCATGTCGTCCATCCTAGCTTCCATGCCCACTTCCATGCCATCCATCTTAGCTTACAAACCATTCATCTTAGCTTCCAAGCCTTTCTTCAAACCATACATATTAGTTTCCACAGCTTTATTCAAAACTTCCATTTCATTTTTTGTTTCTCTTTGCGATAGCGAAATTTGGTGCACTTGCTCTTGTAATTTTGATATCTCATGTTGTGTTTCTTCGTCTTCATGAGTCATAGTGGAGCCTTCTGAAGGCTTAATTGGTGTTGAATTATTTTTACAGGGAATTTTAATACTGATATCTATTCTTCAATATGCCCTTGGAATAAATTCAAAATATTTTTTTTCAAACGAGACTTAAGTAATTCGAAAAAAAATACACACCGTTTTCTTGCTTTTGAGGAGCTCGATATTGAAACTGAATTATCTCTGTGATTTAAGCTCTTCAATATCTGAAATTTGGCCTTGAGGTAGCCCTCTGAATCCTCTTTTGAATGCCATAGGTCTGACCTGATTTGGATTCTTGAAGACAAAGTTGTGCCCAATCTCCTACAATGACCTAATTATGGGCTAGTTCAGTAGAACGCAATTGTACAACTTTCCACGTGTCACTGTTTCCTCCTTCGGCTCTGAAATTGATAGAAAGGAAACTGCATTCCGTGTACCTGTGGCCAATTTTTATAGAATTCCAACCCGATGCTCAGAGAGAGATAGTTATGAAGATTTTCCCATGATCACCTCTTTGAGATGAAATTCGGGAGCCTGAAAAAGACCTAACTTCCACAGACCATATCTCCCAAAATATTTCAAAACAAGATCTGAAATTTTGTGACGATGTTTCTCAGGATTTCAGCTTCGCGCTATAAACATTTCAGCTTCTGAGCCTTTGTATCAAAAACGTTATAGCGAAAATTCCGCGATGACCTGTTTAGGTTAAATTTAGGAGCCTGTAAAATTCCCTAACTGCCATAGATCATATCTCCAAAAATATTATGAAGCAAGCTCTAAAATTTTGCGATGATGTTCCTCAGGATTTCAGCTTCCTACTCTAAAAATTTGAGCTTCTGGACCTTCGTAGAAAAAATTTATATCAAAAATTCCACGATGATCTGTTTGGAGTAGCGAAACCCTAGAATCCAAAGCTCTGATACCAAATGTTATGAAACCAGCTCCAAAAACAGAAGAGAAGAGATATCAACGCCTTAGAAATAAGCCACTTTGTGGGGGAAACCTCCAATACATTACATGAATGAAAAATTCTTGGATGATACAAATGACAAAACCTCCTCTCTCTATATAGTAATCCTAGTGGGGCCACAATGTAATCCTAGCCGACCTAACAATAATAATGTAAGGGCACAATAATAACAATCTGGGGGTTACAGGGGTACAACAATAACAATAAGGGGGTTAAAATAACAACAATAAGGGACTATACTGGTAATATAAGGACCTAACAGATTGCGAATAGATAAAATATAAATGTTGTGCACAACGAATGGATTGATCTTCTGTTACCACACTGGATAGACAAATTTCCTTAGCTAGGGTTGGTAAGAGTGACTTACAAAACCAGTTAGATAAGAGATGATTAGGGATTTGTGCTTTGACCAACCTCCTCCTACGTCTCCATTCATGAATGTGATCAGAGATGTGGGTGGCAGTGTCTTGGTGCAGTGAGGGTAAGAGTTTCGTGCTGGTTTCATATCTAATAAGTAATTTAAAATTCTTAAGAAATTCCATAGCTAAGGCACCAAAAGTGTTCACGGTTCTGTGTGGTAACTCAATGTACCATTTGGCAACATTGCCTATGAGAGTGTGGGGGGAAAGTTGAAGCTGGATACTATCATCCACCATGGCGTTAGAAATATACCATAGGTGAAAGGTGGTGACGTGTGTAGCTAGATCTTCCCCTTGTTTCCCGTCGAATTTAGGGATGTCAAACAAAATCTTGTGCGGTACTAGAGGCCAAAGTGGGTTGTGTTTGATGGGATCATTGGTCAGTTTGTAAATGTCGGGGATGTCCAGAGCTGCCAAAAATGGAAATTGCATGTTTGCCCCCGGATCTAGCCAAAGAAGTATTGGCTGACTATTCAGACCATAGGGTCCACCCATAAATGTGTTACCAATAGGATAAGTAGGATTTTGTTGGTAAAATTTCCCTGTGGGTGGGGGTGTGGTTTCTTTCCATAGGGTATATTGTACTGGGGGTGAACAGTTGTTTGCCCCCAGTGTAAAAGTTTCCCCCTTGTCCAAATGGATTTTCAGGTTGGTTTGCCCATATGGATGTGATAGAGCTAGCAGAAGGCATGCTGCTATTCGCATAGTTAAGCAATGGCATAGACCCTACACCGAAATTTTGACCACTCAAAGGAACAATGTTAGCAATAGGTTGTCCTATTTGTCCTAATGACTGTAGGGGTACCAAAGTTCCCCCCGTCGTCTCTGTGTTGGTGACACTGCCCCCTGGCATGGTGGCTAAGGGGTTTGAACTCAGCAAAGGGTTCCAACTGAAAGGGTTGCTAAAAGGAACCGAAGTAGCCCCACTCGTGGGAGTGGGAACCGTGGGTCCCGGTATAGTCATCGTAGGAGTAGATCCTGAAGGATTCGGAGATCCACTAAAAATTGTGGTGACCGTAGTGCCAGGACCAGGCGTAGGATGGCTACTGGGGCTTCCGATTATTACCGTAGAACTGACTACCGGTAGGGAAGATGGTGGCGAACCTGGGTTGGTTTCCATTGGCATCAACCCCATGGGTGTCGGTTGTGAAATGGATGTTGGTGCAGCCGAAGAAATATCTTGGCTTGGTGTAACCTGAACTAACATTAGCACCAACAGATCAATGAGTGGAGGATTGCAAGGAGGTATGGATCCTTCCGTAAAAGGATCCTCTGGAAATTATGGTGATATGGGGCTATGTGAAAATCAGGGATTTTCACTGGAGACTGCCCTTCCAAAGAAGGCACAAGTTCACCGGGACTCGACTCCTCCTCTGGTGTTAATGGAGGGAGACCTCGATGTCATCGAGACAAATGACGAGGGTCAAAGGACACCATGGTGAACTATTTATTTTTAGCAAATTTTAATTATTTGTAATGTATTATAAAGTCTCAATGATAGTAACCACACAAAAAAAATAAAAAATGAAAAAGGACTTTCTAAAATCAATCAAGAAGAAGCTAGAACAGGGTGGCCCCGTCTGAGTACTATCGTTTGCTGGAGATGAAACCCAATATCACAATAGAATACAAATAGGGTTATTCATAAACATAGTTACGGTTACTCTAGAGCTTTGCTCGAACCTCAGACAATAGGTGTAAGCACTCTCGTGAAGACAAGTACCCTCCCGAAGACTGAAGACAGAGTAGGTCCATCTGTTTTAGGTACCAAGATAGCTCGTCCCAGTCACCTCGTGTAAGTCCGTAAAAATTTTGGCAACTAAAGATACCTCAAATAAAAAACATCATCAGGGGGTTCACGGTCGTAGACAAGATGGTATATGGGCAGAACCCCTAGATCCCCGATCTATTTTTGACGTCCCTGAAGGGAACCCTAATATATAGCATGCCCACTAAATTCACTTGAAGGTGGGCTACCTTCTCATGCACCCTAGTGTTGTCTTGTGCTTAACTCCGGTGGTAGTGGAGTATTCCTGATAATATGATTGCAGTAGGATTTCACTTATTAATGACTCTAGTCTCAAGTTTTGAGATCTTGGGTGATTTTCTCACTTCTCCTATCCCAAGATCCTAGCCTGAACTACTATTGGTGTGAGCTCAGAAAAAATTATATGATTAATTTTACTATCGCTTGATTCTTAGTGTACTTGATTATTAGTCTTGTGGAGGGGGGGTGGACGTATGAAATGTGATGAGACTCTGACTCAAAAAACCATGCCGAAATATGCTCTAAATATTCAATTCAATGAATATTTTTTTCTACAAGAAGAGATTCTTTCAACATCCGTGCACCAAAAATTCAAATAACACAGTTTAACTTTAAATATTCATACATCTATCTATCTTCTCTTAACAGCTTTTTAACCAAATTTTTTTAGAATTAATTCAGCTAAGTTCAGAAAAATAAAAGAAAATTTCTTCTTCAAAAAGTAGATGCAATTGACATTAACTTTTTTAAACAAGAAAAAAAGACAGAAATGATAACTGGTAAACAAGCATAGGGATCCAACAAGAGAAGCTAATATGATGGCCAATAAATCCACAACCAAAGGGAAACACAATAGAGGTGTAAACAAAAAATTTTGGTTGGGTAACGCTGGCAAGCAGAGGCTACAGAGCATTAATATTGAGACTAACACACTATATCTGAGCATAAGAAGCACTATAATGCTCTGAAACACTTACAGGAGAAGCATTAGTCAGGGTAAAGTTACATAGATGGTTAAGCAGAGTCTAATCTGGACTCTGTGAATTTTTGAGATGCTTATTGAACATATAAACTGGTCGGAAGGATATGTGAACAGAATGAAAAAGGTAAAGTAATAGGAACAACCTGGAAACTTGGGGCTTATTCCCTAGTGGAGTCACCAATTTTTCTATAGGGTAATATGTTTGGGTGGTGGTTATTAAATATTGCTCTCAGGGCTTTCCAGTGCCTGAGGTAGACAATCTGATTAGTTGCAAAGTTCGAAAGACACTGTATGTATGTTCATGCTAATATATATAATCGACAAATAAATATGGAGATATTACCTCTTTATGGATAGAAAATCCTATGGATAACACCAGGCAACGAAGTAGATATCCTTCTTCACTGGCTCCAAATCTAGATCTTGCAATCAATCAAAGCACTTGCGTAATCTCTACAACAGTATTTCTTCTTATCAAGTAAAATACCATATAAGAAACATAAAACAATACATATCTAAGCCATTCATATCATGCTACATATATGATTTAACAACAATTGTGACACTAATGCAACGAATGGAAAAAAAAAATACAGTTCTATTGATTTATGAAAAGGAGGATTACAACCGTCAGTTGCACCAAGCCCTCCTCAATATTCCAATTCCTCTCTCTCTCTTTCTCTATCTCCAAGTGTGATGATGTTCAAGGAATAATTCTCTCAATGAAAGTCACTGATATTCAAGCCTCACACTTCAATAATGAAATTCTGCTCTACATACAATAAAACCTTCGACCCTCGACCAAGACCCCACAGCTTCAATTTATAGGAGATGGAGAGGACAAACCTTGCCAACTCTTTCAATCTGTTCAAATCAGGAAAGGTCTAGATGTGTCCTTTATTTTCCCCTCTTTTTCCTTCCATAGGAGTTCAGTTATGTTTTGCAATGCCTAATAAAAATTTTGTGCCATTTAGTTTCTATTTTTAATTGATTCAATTTTGAGAGAAATCTGGAAATGCCAGTCAGTTTTCCGCAATATATTTCCATTTTCACACTCAAACACAGTTAAATTTGTCCCTTGGGCAAGACAGAGCATTACCCTAGGCATTACCACTCCCTTTTCATGGCTTAGGTGCATTATAACTTTGTATAGTTGTTTTTGGGGTGCGTTACCTTGGAAAAAATGGGTCTTTTCTAGGTCATTTTCTTCCTTCCATGTTACCTTCTCCTCTGAGCTGATGAGGAGGTAATTTTTTCTATAACACTCTTTTGATGGCATGAATGGGTACCAACGGTGTAGCACTTCTAAGTCAGGGCAAGTGGCGACCACATGATTGGGTGTGTTACATAAGGCACATGTTGGTCTTCTCCACGAAGGGCAATTGGGGGTGACTAAGGGTTCCCCGACTAGCCGCTTTTCAGCTAATAGGAAGAGATGGATCTACTCATCACATATTCTTGAGTTGTCGTGTTTTTCATGGATTCAGTGTTAGAGTCATCTTCTCGAGAGAGGCAAACTATGGCTAAGCGCAAACTATCTATTGCTAAGCGAAATCAGGGGATTTAATGGCACTGTTCTAAATTGTGGTTGTCAGCACATATCAGACATGTAAATTATGTTGCTCTCAAACGAACATAGTATACTCGCTCTACTGGATACCACCCATGAATGAGTTCCATGGCTGCACCCTCATCTATGAAGTGGTCACATTCGTCGCACAGTGCGCAGTGTATGATAGGAGGGGGAAAGATGAATGAGAGTCTTTCAGTTGATTGGCGTTCCTCCTACAGGTATAGAATGACGCGAGGTTCATCTCCAAATGACTGGATGGAGGGATCCTCTTGATAGGATTTCTTGATGGCGTGTAAGGCATCCCTGTATCATGGAATTTTTGGGCAATGATGGGTATAGTGCCCATATTGGCCGCAGATAGCACATGCGTGATTGGTATGCAATGCCTTGCCTTGATTTTTTGTGGCTAGTTCTTTTTGCGGGAAATTGTTGTCGTGATATTTACCGCAGAGATAAGGAGTGGTTTTAGCTCATCCATCTCTGGGCAGATGTGGGTAGGGTGTCCTACTATGTCGCATATGGTGCAAGGTTGTAAGTCCCTTTGTATTTTTGGATTTTATACCTTCTTCCCTTTCTTATTGGTGTTTTTGGTCGTAAATATTGGTTTTACGATGGGAATTTTCTTCACAGGGGTGTTCGCAATAGTCTCTTGAATAGTTGGGGCCTACTTAGGATTGAGGGGGATTAACCCTATAGAGGTGATTTGAAAGACTCCCAATATGGTAGGTGGGACTAGGTACCAAACTGGAATTGCAAATGATAATTTTCGTAGGGCCACCATGGCCATAACCTGCTGCGACACAAAACCAACTTGGGGGAAGAGGAGAGGAGTTTGGGAGGCAGCGTAGGCTAGAGAGGTTGCCGTGGCTGAGGACCCGGTGTCATTACTGCTTGTCTCTGTGTCTTGGCTGTCTTCGATGCTTGATGAGGAAGTCATATACACCGAAGCCTCTGTGACATTAGATTATGACTCTTGTATAACAGGGGCATCTCCTAGGAATGACCCAGGGATGGGTGACGGTTTGAACTGGTAGGGGCCATATTCTTAGTACCATGTAAGCGTCTCGGCAGATGTGTCTACATAAGGTAGAATGCCATAAATATTTGTTAGGGGTTGATTTTCTTTGCATGTTAATTGGTCGACAATAATGATGCTATCCTCATAGGGGAACATCATATTTCGAAAGACGAAGGAGGCTATGGATGACATGGCATACATATAAATCTGGCTAAGGAGTATATTGTAATCTAGTCGAGCATCCAAGACTTAAATGTCTATAAGGATTGTCTTTCCTGTGAAGCATAACATGATGTTTTGGCAGAGACTGACGGGAGCTAAAGGGCACCCGTCGTATGCTCTAAGCGTGATGTTTGATGGATTTAGTTCAGGAGACCCTATCTTCTGTCATAATTTCATGGAAATGATGCACTGGATGCACCCTCATCAATGATATATCAGTGAATGGTGATGTTTTGAACTGACACTGGTATCTGGAAGGAAACCATCGAAAGAAGCCTAGGGGTGGCATTGTCTAAATTGAAAGCCATTAGGCGTGAATTGGCAGGGTCGATGGCACCTAATGTGAAAATTAGGGCTTTCCTTTGCTTTGGACATGATTGTAATACCTTCAAAGCTGACATGGGGGCAGGATATTGGGCTAAATCGTGCACAATGCTATAGTTATGGGCCGCTTTGGAACTTTTTCCTGCTCGCCTAGTTGGTCCCTTAGCCATCTTTGGCAAAGGTTCAATAGGTATCTTTGATATGGTCAAAGGTGTTGTTGGCACACTTATACTAGCCCCTGACGAATTGGTGTCTAGTGGGGTATTGTAATTTTGGTTCCATGTCTGAAAAAACATTTCTTCGCTAGTCATGTAGATTTCATGTTTTTTTTTTTTTTTTCCAGAATCGTCGGGAGTTGTTTGCTGCTGTTGGGTGCTAACTATCCCTTGATGGGGGAAAGGCTCCTGCATGAGTCTACTGTGAGGATCCCCCTTTTCCATTGTTACCTTTGTTGGAACACCTAATCCTCCATGGGTAGGTGTGGAATGCGAAAAGTCACAATGGAGTCCAAGTGACCTTGGAATGTCAAACCAAGAGTCACACCATTGTACTATAAATGTACATCATGTATAATGGAAAATAAGAAAGCTGCATGCTTATCCTTCATTGTGTGTTGAGTCTCTTGTGTGTGTGTGTTTATCTTTCTCATACACCATGTGCATGTTTAACATGGTGTTTAACATGGTATCGGAGTTGATACGTTCATAAACAACTCAAACTTGAGTGAGCCATTTGTGTTTATGGCCTCTGCATATCTACAAAAATTCTTGGCATTTTTGCAGCATTTAGAGAATTTCTGCAGCAGACATTTTGCCGCATTCAGCATTTGCTTTGAGAAGAGCAGCATTCAGAAATTGGTTTGGAGAAAAGCAGCACTGTGCATCTGAAGGTTTTCATTCTGATTTCTTCCTGCAATTTCTGCCTATTAAATTTCTGCATTGAAGAGCTACTGGAAAATAGTGTTTCAAAGTTGGTTTTTGAAAGAAAAATTTCTGAGTTTTTCCATTTAAAAATTTCTGCAATTCTGGGTTTTTCTGCTGCTGGAAAATATTCTCTGCTGTTGGCCTATTGGAAAAATTTCTGGGTTTTATTGGTAATTTCTGCAATCTACTGTTGTATTTCAGTACTTGAAATTTTTATTGTTGCCCTCATTTCTGCAATGTTTTCCAGTTGTTTTAAAGTGAAATCTCCTCTCTGTTGTTTTTACATATAAAAAATAAATTAAAAAATAAAAAATCCCTGGGAAACTCGGCCCCTACACCCTCCCCTACCTGCATTTTTTTTTTTTACTGCAATCTTCCTGCACACCACCTACATCACATAACTCCCCTCATAACTCTCTACACTCCACACCCCCACTCCAAACAGCACCCCCCCACATCTACGAACCCTTCACTCAACATCCTCACCATCGTTCTGCTCGACCCCCTCGAGCCCTGCTCCATTCACCACTCACAGCCGACCCGTCGTTGTTCGCTCCACGTACTCTCTACCCTAGCCCCTACACTCAGCTCCTTCCCCATACATATTACACCCTTATCGCTCCACCTTCCCTACGCTACATTATTCTCCCTACGCCTATAACAACCCTCACCACTTTCTCCACGGTCGTCCCTCCCCCTTACTCTTCACTCTCCTGCACTCTCGGCCTACCCACGCCCTCAACGCCCTCACCTCACACTCTCAGCCTACCCACACCACTCACACTGCTCAACCCCTCATGACCCCTCCGCTGCACATACAACACTCCCCGCACCATACCCAACCCTCCTCCCATCGCTCACCTGTTCCTACACCCCTCACATACCTACGCTCCCTACACCCCTACTCCCACCTTGCAAACTCAACCCCTCCCCCATTCTATGGCTCTCCCCTCCCCTCACGCTAATGCACCCCACCCATATGCATTACCACTCACCTCTCACTAAATCCCCACCCACGGTCTCTGCACCCACGGCCCTCACAACCCACCTTTCTCTCCCTCTCTGCCTGCAAACGCTCTCCCAATCGATCCCCCTCACCCACAGCTGCTCACTTCACACAGTCCACCTAACCTGCATACACTAGTACTCTGTTTCTAATACCGCCCCCTCATCGTGGTTGTAAAATACTGCCTCCCCCCTCTTTAAATTCATTTTTTATATATATTTTCTAATATTTCTTCCTCCCCTCCCTCTTTCTTTAAATTAGTTTTTTAAAAATTATTAAATTCCCAGCTTTCCATTTCTCTGTTTTAAAATTTTAATTTCAGCCCCTATTTTTTTTAATTAAAAAAAAAAAACAGCAGAGAGAGAGGAAGAGAGAAAATGAACAACATCAAATAAGGAATTTACATATGAAGCAAATGGACTGAATACATAGAGAAAATTGCAGTTTTTCATTGTGATTTGTGGCATTGACATAAGGGTGACTTTTTCTAAAAGAGATTGACATGTGAAGACGAGTTGTTCTTGATGAAAAATAGCTCCTTGAAGAAGAAAAATCAGTTGCCTTAAAGGCCTCTTGCACAAGTGTTTTGCTGCACATTTTTGTTGCATATTGTATTGTATTGACATTGTATTGTGAGCGGATATTGATCATTCATAGCTGCAATTAGTAAATTTGAGTTGTTGGAAAAATTGTTGATTGTCCTCCATCATTTGAGAAGCAGATTTTTGTACTTTGAGAATTCCATAGTTGGAAGTTCTCTTGAGTCATTTGTAATTTTTGAAAGAAAGTTTGAATCACATTGTAAATGGGTGCATTTTTTATTGAAGCCGACACCCTTTATTTTTTAGCCTAAGTTGTTGAAAAATGGCTAAAATCAATGAGGAATTAGAGTTTCTGAATAACCTCATTCATTCAAATGTTCATGATATGGTAAAAATGAGCAAGGATGCTCTTTGTAACATTCAAAGTTGTTTGCTAGATGCACAAGAAAATATTGAGTTTTTGCAGTTGGAATCTCAGCTTCAGCAAGACGAACTTTAGCAAAAGAGTCACCATTCTGAACCTGTTTCTATTCAGAATATTGAGAAGGACTCCCATCAACAGCAAGTCAGTAAAGTTGAAGTCGATTCACATTCAGTTCCTTGTACTAGAGCAGATTTACATGGAGATGCAGCAGCTCAGCCTGCACTTCTCAAGCCCATCATCAGACCTTGGCAAGAGCTTGTCCACAACAAGCACAAAACTGGTCTTGGATATGAAAAGGATGTGTCCTTTCATATTCCAGACTACACCAAGCCCATCATATTCCAGAGTGCCGGATTCCTGTCTGAAAGTTCAACTGTAGCTGTTTCAGGTCTTTCTCCACTTCCACAACAACAGATTGTAAAATGCGAACACTGTGATCGAGTTTTCCATATGAAAGATCATTGTTTTGATCTTCATCCATGCAAGCACTATGGTCGGCACACACATTCTTCAGAAAGATGCTTCAGAAACAGGCCTCCTGCAAGAACAAAGATTCATCTTGGATGGATCGATTCTTGGCAATGGGCATCAATAGCCAAGAAGATGTTTAAGACACATGTCAGAACTTGTTCTCAGATATTGAGCAAACTTGCAGTTGATTTTTCGCCATCATCTCACCTTGTCCCTGACAGGGGGGAAAATGGTGGTCATGTACAAGCTTTGACGATAGATCAAGCGAGCCTGAGCCACAATCTCTTAGTCCATGTTCAGAGTTGTAGCGGAGACACAACAATTAAAGCTAGCCTGAGCCACAATTCGTCATTCCAGATTCAGATATGTAGCCAGAGACACGGATGCCCATGAGCATGCCTTTGGTTGGTGGATAGCCTTAAACCATCATCTTTGGTTGGTGGACAACCTTAAACCATCACAGGTAGTAGACCTCCATTCTTTTAGGTTGAAGGTCTCCCTTTCATATATGAGGGACACTTCCTCTAGTAGAAGCCTTCAGCTTCTTGCCATCTTTGGTTGAGTTCTAGTAAATGCTTCAAGCATTCCAGAGTTTTTGGTCATCCTAAAACCATCAGAGGTAGTAGAACTCCCTTGTTTTAGGTTGAAGGTCTCCCTTTTTTATGAGGGACAATTCCTCTAACAAAAGCTTTCAACTTCTTGCTTGTTTTGGAAGAGTTTCAGGAACTGCAACAAGTATTGTGTCCCAGTGTTGGTGTTCATCCTTAAACCACCTATTTTTTCCAACATTTCAGAGAGTTGATTCAGCCCAAGTGCTGCCATGTATACTTTGCAGATTTGTATTAAAACTCTCTTCTTGGACTCACACATACCCCTTCGGATTAAGGGGGGGAATGTTGGAACACCTAATCCTCCATGGGTAGGTGTGGAATGCGAAAAGTCACAATGGAGTCCAAGTGACCTTGGAATGTGAAAGCAAGATTCACACGATTGTACTATAAATGTACATCATGTATAATGGAAAAATAAGAAAACTACATGCTTATCCTTCATTGTGTGTTGAGTCTCTTGTGTGTGTGTGTTTATCTTTCTCATACACCATGTGCATGTTTAACATGGTGTTTAACAGCCTTGAAGCTTCTTCAGCTCAGGGGGGTCAGGATAGTGGTGAGTGTAATGGCCATACTCACCATAAATTAAACAAGAGTGGTTGGTATGGAGATTCACACTCTTGTTCTGCCCTTGGGAGTTGTTAGGCTCCTGGTTTCGATTTTGATTGGAGTTGCATCTAGCCTGAGACCATGGAGGGCGTTGTTGATTGTTTCCCACATGTCCAGGATTTCCCTTTGGCTTTTTTTTTCATTTTTTCTTTACCACATTAGGAGGATATTTCACAGTCTCCTGATTGTATGGTTGGCATGGTTGCGCTTGGGAAGGTTGCACAAAGTTCAAATGTGCATTATTCTACATCAGTGGGTTTTATGCTGGGGACTGGGCATATTGCAGTCCTTGTCCTTGTTTTAAGAATGGTTGTTGGGGGGCAGATCCTCCGTCAGCATGTCTAGTTGCGTACTGGGTCCCCTGAGCCAGAGGATATGGACTTCCATGCTAATGGTGGTACGATGATGCCCTATTGGTCTTGTTTTTCCAAGGTGCATGATGACTCTAGTAGCTGGGTTGCGGGATGTTCTAGTTAAAATCATATGCGTAACCGGGGTACTAAACACTACTACTTAGGCGATTTTGGGTCAATGACCCAATCAAACCGTCTGTGGAGTTTGAAGCACCTAGAAATTCTTTGTAAGTTTGTAGGCACGGGGAGTTGGGCAAGATATTGTAAATATATCCTGATTGCATATAGGTCAGCTCGAGATGTTGGTTCTTGCTGATGGCATCCTCTTTGGAGATGGGATTTTATGTTTCAACATCCTTTGAAATCTTTGCGGTGATATTTTTCAGGAACAGGTCTAACAAAGCTCAATCGTCGAGTTTGGCTTTGCACAAACTACGATGTAGCCACCAATCATGGAGATGGTCTGAGATGTGGACGGAAAGTGTCTAACTAAAGTGGGTCAGTAGTTCCATCCCAGAATCGTGGTGGATGGGTAACTGAAAATAGGTAAGGAATGCAGTATTGAGGGCGCTAAAAATTCCATGTGTAGAAGATGGTTTCTCCCCATACCATTTCGCGACTATTCCGGTTAGGGTGTGTTGAAATAGTCTTAGTCGAATAGTATCGTCAATGATGTTGTTCGACGAACACCACATGTGGAAATTCATGATATGATTTCCACAATCTTCTGATTGCTTCCCTTTGAAATTTTGAATGTCCAAACGGAGCTACGTGGGAATGGGTGGCCAGGTAGGGTTGTGTTAAATAGGGTCGTTTGTTAGCTTGGTGAAATCAAGCAAGTTTAATGAAGCTAATAATGGTGACTACAAGTCGAGGGCCATGTCACACTGTGAAGACATAGTGTTATAGTTAGGTATAGGGTTTTTGTGTGACATACCCGACTGTGAGTTCACTTTTCTTCCCGAATGGGTAGCACTCCTCCGCCCCCTTGGGGTTGTGGGAGGAGTGGAATGTGGCGACCCTATGGTGGTGCCCACTAGTGTTGCATAGGGTGACCGATGAGGGTTTCCAACTAACAATGCCCCAATAAAGGATGAACTGATAAGGTTGGCAGTGTTCCGTCTTTGATGCCTAAATGATGCAAGACCTCAAACCCCTCCTGGTAATGGGGGAAGGTCAAAATGTAATTTCCCAAAATGGGGACTGCAGCAATATATGAATATTTATGCAGAGAAATAACGTAGATCATCTAAGTAAGAGTAGAAGGCCAATATGGAGGCTCTTTATTTACGTTTACATCAGCAAAATATATGAACAAGATAGCCCATGAGATGTACAACAGGAAATAGAAGACTTCAATGGAATAAATTCCTCAAAAGGAGCTGCTGCAACCATACATTAAGACTGAAAAGAGCTTGAAAACGTTATTTTATTGGCTACAACAGCTGTATATTACACTTTAGATCTAGAGAATATCTGTGTGTGAAAAGTTATATCTATATCAGATCTGTACACTAGATAGGCTCTTCTTCAAATTCCCCTTGGGATTTTCAGCAATAAAGGAAGTACAAGGAGTAGATCTGAGATCTAAATATGCAGATCTGCAGAATTATTCAGATATTCAGAAATATGCAGATCAAATCTAAAATTTACAAAATATAGATCTCCTCCAATGGATCTCAAAGGTGAAGGTCAGATCCCCAACACATGAAAACCACTTCTCGAAAAAGTGTCCCAAAATACACTATAATAGTACCCACACAAATAATGCAATTCTGGAAGTAATACTACATTGTAGGCTTTAGAACATGTTTGGCCTCATGCCAAGATCTAGAAATGTAGCTCCACTCATCCAATACTCTCTTTCCAATAGTATAGAAGACTTCCCCACTAAAAAGGAGCACTAGAATGGTCTAGATCTGAGTAGATTTAGCCTCCACTTGCTGCAGCTTTCAAAGACAGCCAAACCCTCAATAGGATTTGTGTTGTAGTTGGAAGAAGAAGCTTGTAATTCAGCTAGATACTGGACATGAAATGAAATACTCTTCCAAGAGGCCTCTCAACGAAAGAGGTGGGATTCCCGATCAGGAACACCCAATGATAAACAACATTTGCAATCTAGGCTAAACATCCAAAGAAAGCACTATGTCTAAACAGAAAATACTTCAGAAATCAAATATCATTCAACAACCTCTTCATGCTGCCATCCTCTTCCTTTTATAAGTTGAGAGCTTTCAAACCCTAAACCACCTTCAATGAAATATCTCCCTTCACATGAGCCATCTCCATCTAAAACCGTGTTGTGCCTCATTGATGGCCACTTCTCCAAGACAACGCTGTAGATTTGGTCATGATTGACCCATCCAAAATGTTCAGCCCCTTTCACACCTAAGGATGCTTTCTTACATAGCCAAGATATATCCTTTTTCACATTTGGCATTGATTTATTTACTGTTTAGGATTTTTATGATCCTCCTTTACAACTTTATTCATGAAACAGAAAAATAAAAAAAAATTGAATATTCCCATTAGCTTAGGACTAATTTGGAATATTACAGTCCTCCCCTCCCAAATGTTTCTTTTCCTCAAGCAAATGATAAGGTGAGTGCTGCAACTCTTCTCCTCCTCCATTGGTGACATCTTCATATGATAAGCTTTCTCTATAAGCTAAGTGTTCACCAATCGAGCCCACCATGAATTGTTCCTCCAAATTTCTCATGAGATGTAAATAGTGCATCCCATAAGGAGGTAATAGCTCAAATGAAACAAACATGTATTGCCCAATTTCCTCCCTGAAAAATGTAGCATAAGGTGCATGGATAACATCCATCCCATTGGGCACATACATACCTCCCATCCTCCCTCCATACATTCCCATAAAAAGCACAAGTACATCATCAATGTATGGGAGCAAAATAATATAAATACAAACAAAAATTTGTGCATATGGAGGTTGGTCATAGTCCCACATGTGGAACCAGCGCAGTGCATCTCCTGCCTGCATCAGATCTAGATGTGGTAAGTGGTTTCCCCACCACTTACTTGCTGCGCATGTTATCTCACCATGGCTGAAAGTGTAAGATATATTTGGTGCCTTGGGAAAGCACCCATCATGATAAAATATCTCCCTTTGTCCACCAAGGGAGTGGCCAAGCTCAAAAAAATTTGTGGCCCAAGGTTGTCCATGAAGTTCACAAGATACAATACTCCTCCTTGGAGTCATGGCCTACATAAACTTGGTGAAAGAATGCATACAATCAAAAAATAAAGCATGTTTTACATGAGAATGTTTCTCACCAATAGTCCTCCTCATGCAAATGGAGTGGTGCATAGATATATCCCCCACTTCAAAAGGAGAAATATATGGCTGTACTAACTTTTCCATAGAGTTATGGTGCTACTCCATCTCCACATGGTCCATGCATCTTTGAAAATGATGATTAATTCCCCTTCAAAGCCCTCCCAATAGTAGCTCCTCAAAATAATCTTGTTGAGCTTCATATAATAGGTTTGGCTGAAACAAAACTCTTTGTAGGCCCTTTGTAGCATCCTCTCCTTGAGCTTGGAGGCTCTACATAAGAAGACCCTACCATGATGATAGATGACTCCTTCATGGAATAGATAGCCCTCTTCATGCAGCTGGTCATCAAGTATCATACAAGTGTGAATATCCTTGGAATAATCCACCAACAGTTGGGATTTCCAATATGGATCTAAACTGCCCAACAATGATAGCTCTAATAATGTATCAAAAAAAATGTTTGTCATGTTGCTGATATCCTCCTTGACATCTCCCATCCCAAGGGTGTATGTTGGAAGTACATTCCTCCCATTATTCTCCTCCCACAACGCAGAATAAAAGATGAGAGTGGGTGATGATGATAAGAGAAGAAAATCTCCCTCCTTCTTGAGCTTACCCAAGTCTCCCAGTGCTATATTATTGTCTTCCAATGCTCCCATCCCTCCTGGATCTGAATTTGGAGCATCATGTGGTGAGAGATATCCCACAAAAATTGAATCAGGTGGCCTCCCAGGTGGTTTTCCACTTGATAAGAGTGTCCCATGCAGCAATCTCATGAGCATGATAGATGGGACTGTAAGGTCCTTACTTCCACTGCGTAAGCCCATCTATGTTCTTTGTGTGGAAGTGGTATGTGAGGGATATGTATGCATGCATTTGATCATTTGGGTTTCACCACTCTTCTTGACCACCCATTCTATTTGCAAATCCTCCCAATCAGTGGTGACTTTCTCCAATGTGATCAACCATTGAACACCCAAAATCACATTGGTGTCAAGTATGTCAACCATAAAGAAGTGATCAACCAATGTATAATTTCCCATGGTGACTGAAAGTGATGGGACATAATGCATGCATTTCATTGTTCTATCTCTTGGGACCAAAACAGAGAATCCCTCAAAAGTGTCAGTGGGTATTGCCCTCCTCTGCACTATATGGGCATCAATGAAATTGTGAGTTTCCCCACTATCAATCAAAAAAGAGACCCTCTGATTCAAGATGGAACCTTGAACTCTTAAGGTCAAGTACTTAGGTACTCCTCTCAAAGATGCAAGATCCCCTCCAATAGGAGAAAATGCTCCATCCCCATCTCCTGATGGTGTTGGCTCTCCTCCTGCAATGTCAGCACTGTGACCTCTTCTTGGTTCATCTTCTTCTTCCTCCTCAACATCTGAGAAGGCCTCTATGTAATGTGCTTTCCCAGCAACACATCTATGTCTAGGTGCCCATGATTCTTGGCAAGTGAAGCATAGCTTCCTTTTTCTTAGATCTCTCCAGACTTCTTCATTAAGAGGATTCTTGTATGACCTCTCCTTGGAAGGAGAAACTTTATCTTCCTTTTCCTTTGAAAGAAAAGAGGGCTTGTGCTAAAAGCTTGCCTTATTTTTTGGCAAGGCATATTGAAGGTATCTAGCCCTCTCAATAGCATTATGTAGGGTAGTGGGCTTGGTAGATTTAACCAACCCATGAAGAGGTTCATCTAAGCCATCAATGAACATGTACACCCTTCTTGCTGCAGACAAATCAGGAACCAAATAGATAATCTTAAAAATTCAGAAATGTAAGACTCTATATTACCTGATTGTTTCAACTTTGCAAGGCTCATGAATGGTGCCTCTGGATATCTTCTATCAAATATTTCCACTAGCCTTCTAGTGAACTCTGAATAATTAGTCACATTGGCATGACCCAATGTAGACAAGCCATGGAACCACCAGTTGTGTGCTTCACCTTCAAAGTGTGGTGCTTCAATCTTGATAGCCTCCATCTCTGGAACCTTGTTCAACTAAAATTAGATGTCAAGTTTTTCTACCCATGATTTGGCAGAACACTTGGATGACCCATCAAAGTTGGGTAAGAATAATCTTCCCATAGAGTGATGTCGATCATGATTCTGAGTGAATCCACCACCTCTATGATGATGCCCTAGTCTTCTTTTGTATTTGAGGTGAAAAAATCCTGAAAACTCAAGTGATCCTTGAATCTCTTATTTTGAGACTCATATTCCTCAAAATAGTCTTCAAGGGATGCTTGCTCTTGAAACCCTTCATTTCCCACAGCCAAAAGGGTAGGCATGGTAGAGCATTGGGAAACTTGTGGCTGATGCACTGGTTGATCATTCCAGTGGTGAGATATGCCAGAGATTTCTCCAAGATGAAATTCTTTATGGGATTCTTTGATTCTATCCAATATCATCTCTTTGATCTCTCTAACAAGATCTTGCATGTCTCTCGAAAGGATCTTACGAAAATCCTTTTCTTCTTCTTCACTTCCAGATACAGGGGCTTTACCCTTGTCTTCATTGTCATTGGTGTAATCAAATTTCTCCTGTATTCTCTTTAGATACCTCTTCTCTCTGTCAGTAAGAGTTTCTTCTTCTTCGTAAGACATATTGGCTTCTTATAATGCACAGGTTGTGCCAAGATGATGCTCCGATACCACTATAATATCCCAAAATGGGGACTGCAGCAATCTATGAATAGTTATGCAGAGAAATAACATAGATCATCTACGTAAGAGCATGAGGCCAATATGGAGGCTCTTTATTTACATTTACATTAGCAAAATATATGCACAAGATATCCCATGAGATGTACAACAGGAAATAGAAGACTTTAATGGAAGACATTCCTCAAAAGGAGGTGCTGCAACCATACATTAAGACTGAAAAGAACTTGAAAAAATTATTTTATTGACTACAACAGCTATATATTACACTTCAGATCTAGAGTAGATATGTGTATGAAAAGTTAGAAATCTATACACTAGATAGGGTCTTCTTCAAACTCCCCTTGGGGGTTTCAGCAATACATGAAGTACAAGGAGTAGATCTGAGCTCCAAATATGTAGATCTACAAAATTATTCAAATATTCAGAAGTATTTAGAAATATGAAGATCGGATCTGAAATGTACAAAGTATAAATCTCCTCCAATGGATCTCAAAGGTGAAGGGCAGATCCACAACACATGAAAATCACTTCTCCAAATCGTGTGCCAAAAGACCCTGCAAAAGTACCCACACAAATAACATAGTTTGGAAGCAAGACTGTGTTGTAGGCTTTAGAACATGTTTGGCCTTATGCTAAGATCTGGAAATGTAGCTCCACTCATCCAATACTCTCTTTCCAATGGGATAAAAGACTTTCCCACTGAAAAGGACCACTAGAATGGTCTAGATCTGAGTAGTTCTAGCCTCCACTTGCTGCAGATTTCAAAGAAGACCAAACCCTCAATAGGATCTACGTTGTAGTTGGAAGAATAATATTGGCCTTCAGCTAGATAGTGGATGCTAAATGAAATACTATTCCAAGAGGCCTCTCAAGGAAAGAGGTGGGATTCCCGATCAGGAACACCCAATGCCAAACAACATTTTCAATCTAGGCTAAACAACCAAAGAAAGTAGTATGTCTAAATAGACAATACTTCAGAAATCAAATATCATTCAACAACCTCTTCATGCTTCCATCCTCTTCCTTTTATAAGTTGAGAGCTTGCCACCATCAATGAAATATCTCCCTTCATATGAGCCATCTCCATCTAAAACTGTGCTATTCCTCATTGATGGCCACTCCTCCAAGACAACGCTGTAGATTTGGTCATGGTTGACCCAGTCAAAATGTTCAGCCCCTTTCACACCTAAGGGTGATTTCTTACATAGCCAAGATATAGCCTTTTTCACATTTGGCATTGATTTATTTACTGTTTAGGAGTTTTATGATCCTGCTTTACAACTTTATTCATGAAACAGAAAAATAAAAAAAAATTGAATATTCCCATTAGCTTAGGACTGATTGGGAATATTACACCAAAAGACATCTAGAATGACGATGTCCCGTTGGGTCTTTTATGTCGTCGAATAGGTATGGTTTTGGAATTGAGGGAATAAATATTATAATCAAAGAAAAAATATGATTGCATACATAAAACAAAGCCAAAAAGAAAGATAAATTTTCCCTTTAGATTAATCCTATGTGACCAGTCAATCAAAAAATCTGGTTTTTTTTGCTTTTGTGTATGATACTAAAATCCTATAATACCTAATCGTCCTCAGACACTCAAATGTAACTGGGCCTTGAGAAGATATGTTGTGAATGTTGGCACAATGTCCAGAAAGAACTGGCGACACCCCCAGTCAACCGAAGAAAATCGACCAAGGTAAAGGTAGAGGATCTACTACTGCCTGCACCGTCACCTATAGAGAAGGATGCCCTAGTTTTGGCCACTAAGTACCATCGTCCCACATGAGTGTTTGAGTAATTGGCCAAAACTAGGTAGTTGAAGTCTTGGTAATTCAACTACCAGTATTGAGTATTAGACAAGTCAAGTAGCCTTTACTAATACCACACACACTGGGCCTATGCTTAACCCCCTCTAAATTAGGTCTCTGTGGCACTCAGGTTTTATTTTCCATGGTCGGATAGACAGATTTAAAGGTTCCTGAAAAATTCAACTTCTATGTTTCAAGATGTAAACTGACCAAGGCGGCTTTTTGGATCTACCCCCTTGGTCCTAACATAAGCTATAAATTCTCCTGTGACCCTGTGGGGAGAGTTTAATGAGTTTAGTTAAGTTAGTTTTAAGGTGGCTTTGATTCACTTAAGGTGTGAAAGTGTGTGATAAAAAGGTGAACAATCGCATAGTTTTAACATGTAGATATGTGGTGATACTTTTCAAAACATGTGCGAATATGGACCGCTTACAATGTTGCCTAGTTAATCTAAATGATCAACTAAAGGGAGATGGAAAATTATCAACGGAGAGTGTTCATATGCTTGCCTAGGGTCACCCAAGGGTGAAAAGGCAGTAGACATTACTTGCTCTCTAAGGATAGTTAAATCCTAGTCCCAAATCCTAGTGCCAAAAATTTAATTGAAATTAATGACTTTAAACTATAAAAAATGAAAAAATTTAGCTAAGCATGTGTGGACTAGGGCCACTTACTTTGGCTAATTACCTATGTGGTTTTGGTGTCTAAATTCTCAAAACACAATTTATTTCAGATTGCAAGTAAATTGCCCCCTACTTAAACTATGTGGTTGCTTTGCGAAAATAAACGTTGAAATTTTAAAACTAACACCTAAAACTATTGAAATGAATCCAAGAGTGAGTTTTAACTAGTCATGAGATACCTCACTCAGTGTTGGAAGATTTATTATGGGCTTCCAGTCACTTTACAAATAGGAAATGAAAGGAAATAATAATAAAAAAATTCCTCTGGTTTCCGCGTGCAAAAGTCTCACACATGCACACAATATGTGCGCAGGTCACTGTTGAATGCGTGCAGTCGGGCATGTCTGTCTGTGTAAAATATGCACGAATTCCCTACAATAATTTTTTTGGAACTTCTGAGCTTCAACCTCTCACTAAGGGTGAACATGCAGAGAAGAAGAGAAGAGGGGATGTTCAAGAAAAACTCTAGAGCAAAGAAAGAGGTCTCTGCAAAAGGCACAACCACATTAACTAGGAAGTAAAATTAGTGGAGTTGCCAATCCTGGTTGGTGGATTTGGTGCATGAGTGTACCAATCCACACTTGCTTAAGAGGAGTGGTTGTATCCTCTTAATTCTCTGGTCACAGGCAGATAAACAAAGGACTTATCAGGTTAGTGAACATGCCATAAAACAAAATACAATAGATAATGATATAGAATGCATATGTATAGATAAGACAAGATTAAACTAAACAAATAACATGAAATCTTATATAGAGTCAAACAACACAATAATACTAACAGTGGCGTCTATGTCCCCTCTTATTGTGTGATATTTGGAATAAAAGATAGAACATTTACACACTTGCCAAGGCCCCCTTAGAACTATGGAGTTCTAAGACCCGATGCACGGACGTTTTAACCTCCTAGTTGCCTTGGTGCAAGGCCCCCCTCTCTACTCCAAAGGATTGGAGTTGTTGGGTTGCCAACAACTGAATTCCCTTTCTACTTCTTCATTGAATCACACACTACTGGATTTTTTGAAGCAATTTTGGCCATCATAACAATATGCTCTTCCTTTCTTCATCTCTAAATGGACTTTTATAGATGAATTCAAACTCTCCTTCCCTTTCTTGGTACATTAGTGGATGATGACCCAAGAGAGGGGCGTGATTCCATTGTGTGCCACATGATTCCATTGTGTGCTCCCTTGAGGTCCCAAGGAGGCTTAACGGCTATCCTTGGGCGGCCTCAAGTGTGGGATCAACTTCCTGGAGTGTGCCTTGCGGTCCTGGAAAGTTACTTCTGACACTCTCAAGTCTGCATGGCTTTGAGCTTTCTCAATCCTGAGCAACCTCTACACTATCTCTATCTATATCACTACTTCCTAGAAAAGCCTTGGAAAATACTAAACCAATTTTCTACTTACCCAATTCCATATTTCCTTGCACTACCAAATGAGGAATTAGGCCCCTATTTAATAGGAATTTTTCTCCATTGGATAGCACAATTCCTTTAGGATTTTCCTCTGACTACATGCACCATTTGTAGAACCCAGATAATTATAAAACTTATATTACACTTCTCTTGAACTCTAGTTTCAACTGGGTAGCTCGTATATCACACAATCATGCATTATTTATGGTTGATTTATCAGTAAACTGGTTTATCACAAAGTACACACCCCACTACTTGACCTCCCACTAGTTCCTCCAACAGTTGGAACTATCTTAACTGAATTTAAGTCAATTTTACTAAATTAATTAATTACAACTCAAAATAAACTCAACCAAGTCTCCTTAAAAGTAAGAACCACTCTACATGACTCAAGTTAGGCCCTCAGCTCTAATTAACTGAATTGAATAAGTCAAACTAATTTATTTAGCTTGTAAAATTTGTCTTGTGATGTGGAATTACAATTTTCTCGCAATTTAATTCAAGGGAAAATTAAATCAAGATGTTCTTGTTTCCATTTTCAACAGAATAAAAAATAAATATAAACTTAGGGAATTTTGTTGAAGATAATTCAACTCAGTTGAGATTAGAAGAAAGTTTTGAAAAAGATTCCACAACTCGTGAACTTAAGGAAGAAGAGGACGAAAAAGTTTGAGAAGCCTTCTAATTGGATGAATTTAATGAATTTTTTTTTTTCTGTATATTAATTTTTCTTAGACTAGTGGAGACACAATTATAGGACCCATTATAAATTTGTTGTAGACCTATGGAGACACAATTTTAGAGAGAATGTTATGCAAAGAAGTACATAATAAAGTGAATAATCGGGCTATTATTGCAGATGCTAATTTCAATAACTTCTTGTGATTGTTTTTTGAAATTTTTTGTTTTGTTTCTGTAGACCTGTGAATCAAAAACCTTGGACCTACTTTTAAATTTTTCATAAAACACCTCACACCTATGAAATTAAACCTTCATTGAGGAATTTCAAATCTGTAACTCTGAGCTATTGCAAGAAGAAAAAAAAAATCAGATCTGTTACATGTATATTTTCAGACCTGTGGAAATCTATTTTTCGTACAGACCTTTGTGACATGTGAATAGTGAATTCCTTTGGAACAACAAAATGAAGATTTTAAGTTTGGATTTCAGACTTTTTGTGCAAAAAAATATCTAGAGAAATAGACTAATGACTCTAATATTATATTGTGACATTTTGTCTAGGCATCATTTTCAGATCTATGATTATATTGGAGAAACTTCCAACCATAATTGAAGGCATTTTTAAAGTAGCTTCTTGGAAGGTGTTTTTAGGGAACTATTGAAGACACCGGTGAAACTTGTTGCATACCTTGATTGAAGATCTGAAGGAAGTGTTGAGCATAAATTCAAGGCTAACCTCAATACTAATCCATGGTTTAACTAAAGTTTAAGAACGGAGTCTTGAAGCAAATTATTGGAAAGTACCTTGGGACAATTTATTGTATACACCTTGTTGAATCAGTCTTGTTGGAGAGTAGATTTGAAGCCTTGTATAAATAGTATTGAAAAACCCCTTAAGTTTTTAAATACTTTTTTGGACTTGAAGACATCTTGTTGGGAGAATTGTTGAATAACTCTAGAAGACACTTGTAGAACATGAAGTAATTCTGGGAAGACATTGATTCATAATTAAGCCGTTATGGAGTAACCTTGGAGAAGATTGATTTGATGTCATGAAGAATCTTGGAGACACCTTGTGTGGTTGCTAAAGTTTTCATTAATGAGATAAGCATATTGGAGATCAATTGAGGGAATTTTTGAAGGTGAATATATTGTTAGGTTTTTTTGCGGAAAATATTGGGAGCCTTTAATAACAATTGATTCCATATTAAATATTTGAAGTAGGGGGTTGGAGACCTAAAGGATTATAGTCCTCAAGAAGACTAGGTAGGATCCTGAACCAGTTAAGAGAGTTGATTCCCTAGAGGATTGGAGTCCTCAAGAAGATCAATTTGGTGCTTGGAAAAGTACAGGTTGGAGCTTGGTGGTTTGAATATTGGAGTCTTCATCTGGGGTTGGAGCCCTAATCTATAATTATACTTGATTCATAGTAAAGAGGATTGGAGTCCTTTCCATTTATTGTTGATAAAATCATTTATATTTGTAATCATTTTTTTTTCTTATCTAAGTTATCTTAACTAGTAAAATAAAAATTGTAAAAATAAATATTGATTCACCCTGCTCTCAGTATTTCTAGCACACTCATGGGTTCAATTTTTAACATGGAAAGAAATCATTTCCTTCTCTTCTCTTCAACCTCATACAC
Source organism: Pinus albicaulis (assembly GCA_034641835.2). Taxonomy (NCBI): domain Eukaryota; kingdom Viridiplantae; phylum Streptophyta; class Pinopsida; order Pinales; family Pinaceae; genus Pinus; species Pinus albicaulis. The sequence goes on from CM076578.1 coordinate 1,076,748,220, forward strand.
ACATGGGGTCAGTTTCCTAACCTATCAAGCACCTATTTCCTTCTATTTTATCCTCTTCAATCATCCACAGAACGGTGTATGCATGGGATATATATATAATCCCATTTTCTTCCCCGTGAATACGAGTACTACCAAACCCGATAGTATTTTATCGATAGGAAATAGGTGTATTCCACACCATCAAAACCCAGATAATCCCATATCTGTTTATCCTAAAAATAAGCCCATACAGTCCCATACCTATCCATCCTAAGCATTAACTTAACACACACATATACGCATGACACAATACACATACACATACCGCAATGCATATAAACATATCATAATACAACATACACATGGCACATTATAATGTATACACATATACACATGTACAACATATGCACATACACACTTGAATGATCACATTACACGTTATCACATAGATTCTAAATACCATACCATCTTATTCATGTGAACCAAGCAATACTGCCTCTTTTTTGTTCCATGTTCATAATATTAGCATGAGAAAACTGTAAGAGTCACATTCACAAGATATTAGAATCATAAATCATAAATTTCTTCTTTTTCATGCCACCCATAACTAGTCATTTTTCAATTCAAATGACCCCTGACAACCCTAACAAACATAATGGCATTTTCACACACACACACACTCACCAACATAGTCATGTATGAAATACATAAGCATATAAATAAATTTAGGGTAAGAGAACTCCCTTTTTATCATTTTATCGTCCATTATTTCCATGGACCCTATTATCACCAAATTCATCTTGATTTTTTTCTCATCAATCAACTCAATGGAACTCTTTCAAACCACTTCTAACTGAAGATTAGCCTCTTCATTTTGAGAGGGCTCTCTCAAAGGGGGGTTTATGATTTTGAATAAAGTTAATCCTAGATGGCTAACTCTATGAATTGTGACTTGGTTTTGTATGATTGCAGGTTTAACAATAAAGGCTTGCTACCATTGGGCTATGGATTCAACATCAGTACATCTTAGTGACAGTGGTTCTTCACATGGAAGTTGAGGCATAAAAAGGTTTTTAACAAAGATATTTCATACACATAACATAGGAAAACACAGTAATTTCACCCCTAAAGGAAGTTAGAGCATAGTATTATGAATTATGAGTAATTAGAGATAAAATCTACTGCAAGTGATTAAACATAAAGATACACATCAAAAACACATCAAAAAACTCATGATAATATCAGGTCTAGAAGTAGAATGTCACTTTGTATTACTGATAATGGGTAAAACATACAAGCAACAATTTTGTGCAATATTCTCCAACCTTTTTCTCTTCGATGTTTAGTCTATAAATAGACATTATTTACAATATAGATGATCTGCCCAACTGGATAGATCTTCAAATTCTACCTTGACAACTATCTTAACTGAAACCACTAACTTGAAACAGAAAAAGGACATATATCCCTAAAGTAAACAAACTCATAATAGGACTCTATCTCCTATTTATTACATTCAGTTCTCCTATCAGTGAAATATTTACATAATGAATATTACGTACTCGAAGGAAAAAATCACCATCACTTTACATATTTAAGACATCCCTAAATCTGTGGAACATAATCCTAATTTTTAGGAGTGGATAACCCTTCACTTTAGTCACTATTTTGACAAATGAGCTAGCTGTGTGGCACTCTTTTTGACCCATGAATCTCTTATATTATGGTTATTTGACATGTTAGAGCTATCCAGCTAGAAAATGTGTTGTTGAGATGCTTAAAATTCTTCAAAAAGGTCCTCGTTATGAAATAGGGCAGTGTTAGACAGTTTCGTAGCGAGTTTTTGTAGTGTGTGTAAACCTGCTTTTTCACCTACCTTCTTGCCACCTTAGCTGTTCAAACACCTTATGTCAAGAAAAATTGCTAAAATTCCATCTCCCTTCATAAAACTTGAAAAAACTAAGTTTTGAGGAAAAAATGCACCTACATAAATTTTCGTAGCTTATTTCTGGCCTCAAGCCTAAGGTACGCTATGAAACTGTCTAAAAAATAAAAGATTTATAATTTCAAGATTGTCTTAAAAAATTGTTCTCCAGCTGAAAAATTGGGGTTCTCTGCATGTTATGAACCTCATCAAGCATATTCCATCTCAATTTTTACTTATGTGGTGTTTCTTCTTCATTGACAATCAATTGGCTGATGGGCTCTTCTACCACTCTCATCTTCAACCCTCTCCTTTCTAACTCTTCTTGAATCAAACCTAGCTGCTCCTAAAGATCTTGTACTTGGTCCTTTAATGCTCTGTTTTTGGATTGTAAGTGCAATTTTATGCTTTTGATGTGTTTGACCTCCCCTCTTAATGACAGGGTCCATTTCAACAATGTTTCTATATTTTCCAAGGTTTTTGAGACACTTGTGACCTGTTCTTCCCATATTTTCTTCATATGTTCAAATTCAACCTTATGAAATCTATGTTTCTTTGCCTCTAGCTTTAAAATTGATATCTCTTTACCTGCTTCCTTCAACTACTCTTTAAGGGTTTCTATTTCTGATTTTTCAATCATTTTCTCTTTGCCCTTTCTTTGCTTGATAACCAATTCCTCCCTTGCCGGTGAAGAGAGATCTATGATGTTAGGTGGCTGGGTAGCTTCATTTATTTTATCAGTCTCTTTGCTTCCCATGAACTTATTTACATGTCTAGTCATTGGCTTCCTAGGTTGAAAAAAGAAACCAGTATCTCACCTGCAAAATCTAGTTTTTTAGTAGCCTTACCTTTCTTCAGCTTTCTTCCTCCATCTTCAATGTGTTCAGCTTGCACAATGGGTGACTCTTCAATGTTAGTTGCATGCAGGATATCCTCCAAATTTCCTTTAGCCAAAGTCTGGCTTCTAGTGAATCTCTTGTGGCCTTGCTTACTGACTGTCTACTTTTGTTTTTTAGGTGCTATTTGAGATGTGTTAGTCTCCTACAAAGGTTCTTCTTCCATTTTCATTGGTTCTGGAGGACATGATCTATTTTCTTCTTCAAATTCCTCTGCCACAGTTGGTGATGAAGTAGTTCTAGTTTTGGAGGGTTTCTAAGGAGTAACCTTATCAATTTCATAGCCACTCATGAACAAGAAGGAAGTCCAATATATTTCTAACCTCCTCAATTCCTCTAACACTAACAAATTAATTAAAACATGATGAAATAGATAAGTCTCACTTCCTTTTGTCTTGATTTGAACCTTATCTGAAAAATTTCCTAGACTTCTGTATAAATAAAAAGGCAAGTCAAGTGAAATCTTACCCAAAAAATGTAAAATAAATCTTAGATGATAGGAGTAGACCATGTGAAACCTTCCTTCATAGCTAAAGTAATTTTTAATGACCATCAACAACTTTGCATAATTCTCCTTCATGAAACTCCTAGGGATCGCATTTGTCAGATCAATTTCATTATGTTCTTGCTTGATGAACTCTTTGCAATCTTGATTTGTGAATTTGATAACTTTAAACCATTATTCACCTCCTGTAGGGATCCCTGTAGCTGATGAGATGCTATCTGCTGTCACTGTAAGGTTCAGAATTCCAACCTTTGAAGTTGTTCCTGTGAAGCTAGTGGCAACATCCTTTAAAACCTGTAAATGAAAGCCCTGCAACCTCTGACAGAATTGCAAGCAACCAGTTCTTCTAAAAACCTCCATTACAGTAGGGTCTTCATTGAGTAAATTCATGGCCATGGGCTCAAACCTAAGACAATGGCCACCCTTATTTTCTTTTCTTCTTGAATCCATGGATGTCTTATAGTCTTCATAGCCTCACTTGATTGATGACACCTGCAAAGTTCAAACTTTCCAGCCACCTACTTAGCTCGATCAAGCAACTCTCCAGGGATCGACTTACATGCAAAGATAAAGCACAATATGAAAAAAGGAAAATTGCGGTGATTTTTACTAGTTTAACTGATAAATCAAGCTTAAATCATGAGACATACAAGCCCAAAAATGTAAAAATGACATCAAACACCTGTATGTACTTTTGAATTTACCATAACAGACTTGAATGACCTCCACCCTAACTCCTCTAACCATAAGATGACACTTCATACAAATCTGACAAGATAGGTTAAAAAACATATTTTCGTAGAGAAATTAGTTAAACCTCTGATAGATTCGCTGCGAAACTATTAGACGGTTTTGTAGCGAAATTTGTTGTTTTCCTGTGTAAAATGCTACGAAAATTTGAAAAACTGACATTTGTCCTTTTGAGTCTAAATGGATGGGGAATGACAACTAACATGGTATGAGACTGATTTGACGTGAAATGATATAAATGAAGGTGATCTCAAAACTTAGGATAGGCTTAAAAATAAAAATAAAAAATTCCCATACCACCTTGAAATGGCTTAGGACACCTTATCCATTTTGGTTAGTGACCTATATGACCCTATTCAAGGAATGTTTCACAATTTAATGAGTGATAATAGACCCAACTAACTTAATTGGTTTTTTTGTTACATTCCACTTAATCATGGTCATAAGAGAAATTTATTTGTGTCAATTAAATCTAGGGTATAGGTAATTTCCTGAGTATAATATAACATGCATTAGTTAATGGAATTATTTTTCCAAAATTCCTCCTTTACCTTTTCCTTTTTTATATGCCTTTTATCATGTTTTTGCTATTTTGTCTAGATGGTGTTCCATGTTAATTTTTTCTAAGAATGTTCTTATCCATGCAAAACATGCACTGCATCTTTCTCAAAAATTTGTGGCTTTCCTTCAACCCAAGAAATTTCTCCAAGAGCCCCCTGCCCCCCCTCGCCCCGCCCCCCAAATTATGTACATGAAAGGATAATTATAAAATTGTCAAGCAGTGGAAGACACAAATAAAGGGGAACATCACATAAATAAATCAAATCCACAAAAATTATCGTAAAAGAAAATTGTAGAGAAAATAACATGGTCTTGAACATTCAACAATAAATTAATAGCCAAATCACAAACTTAAAGTTTAAAGGCATAGCTTATGAACATCAATAAAATAGTCAAAAGTTGGTTCAATGTCCCGAGTCAAAAAATTATGGAACTCTCAACCATCATACCATGCATAAAAATGTGCAACAAAACCAATTTTCTTTCTTTCTCATCTTGTGGAGTTTGTGTTATTTTAAGTGTTCCTTGCCAAAATACCAACCTAAGAAGAGTTTCCTTTTAATCTCATTCTCGCAGGGAATTTTTATGCCATCATTACTTCCCTTTTTTAAGGGTTGGACCTAATATTTTAATTCCTATAAGTACTCTTGCAGTGAAAATTTCCATTCTGTTAGTTATTTCTATTACCTAGAAAGATTCTCTATATTCACCTTGTGGATCCTGAACTCAAATTCGAAAGCCTTGAGGTGAGCCTTCATGTATTATACTATTCCATAGGTGATGGATCATTAATGTGAATATCGTGGAGATAGTGGAGGAGTCAAAGTAATATCATGGAGGAATAAAAGTAAGATCACACAAAAATAATGGTGAATTAATGGAGGAAGTGGTGCATTAAATTCACACATGATGGAGGGAGTGGAGATTAAATGCAGAGATGATGGAGATCATGGGGAGACAACACAGTCTTCATGGAGGCTAGTGGCCACATGTGTAGCACAATAATGAGGTGGGCCAAGGCTAGGGGAGGCTCACAAAGCATAAAAGGAAGGTGAAGGAAGCCCTAGAAAGCATTCTAGATTTTGATATTGTATTTTTGTTTGACATTTCTTTTCACACTTCAGCTGTTTAGCTAAGTCTTCAGTGTTGTTTAGCACACGGGTGTCTCCGAGCAGAGATCCCACCTGTTATCACCCAAAAAAATGAAACATCATTTGAAAAGGTTGAATAAGTTCATGTGTAAATGGTAGGGTCATATAATTCATTTTTCATTACTTGGTCAAGGGAAATTTCAAAATTTTCTTGTTTAAACTTACCCTAAGGTCTAAACCCACCCATATTCAAACTCCTTCATGTCACATCATTCATCATTCTCTTATTCATTTCATTTTCCGAAGTTTTTTGTACCGAAAGTGCCAAATTAGCCAAGAAACCATAATTTTGCAGTGCATTACACTGTAAAAAGTCACTTTTTGCTACGAAACTGGCTAATAGTTTCGTAGCAAATATGAAGCAAAACTCTGTTTTCTGACTTTGAGAAGTCAACTTCAAAGGCATTTTCTGAGCAACTGAAAATTAATTTTAGAAATATGAAAGAATTTTTTCTTCATAAAATAAATAAATACAAAAACCTCTCTCAGTTTCGTTAAATTCATTAGGAGGTGGCATAAATTCATAAATTAAAATGAACTACGAAACTGCTGTTACAAAACTGTCATGTACATGACTGTTTAGTAGTCAACTTCAAGTTCAGTTTCTGACCAAATGAATTTTTTTTTTGGAATTATGAAAGAGGTTTTTCTTAATCATAGGCCCAGATACAAAAAAATCTCTCAATTTTCTGACAGGTGTTATCAGTTGGGAGATACAAGGATTTCATTCAAGCTCGATTTTCAGAAACAGAGTTTTCCTGTTTAACACATGTTTTTCAAATGCAGTTTTTGGACAACAAGAGATGTGTTTCAAAAAACGAAGATAGGTTTTTCTTCATGAAATACTGACTTAAAAAAATTCCTTCAGTGTTTCAAAATAATTCATCAATTAGAATATATGGGCTCTGTTCCAAGGCCTATTTTTCATAAAAAAAAAAGGGAAAAATCAGCAAGGATGTCTTAAATATGAAAGGTGAGATTGACACCTCAAAACTCTTGGTTTGAGTTGGTTTATGGTTGATTGAGGCCAATGATATGTTATATAATTTTTTTTTCCACTTTCAGGTTTCAATTTTCAAATTTATGCAAAAAATATGCATCTACAACAGTTTCGTAGCGCCTCGAGGCTTAAAAAGAAAAAAAAACGCTACGAAACTGTTGTAGCTGCGTTTTTGTCGTCCTGATAAATTTTAAAGGGTGTTAAGGGCTGAAAATGATGTGAGAAATTTTTTGAAGGATGATAAAGCTGATGCAAGAGGAAAGAGTTAGAAATTTTGAGGATAAAGGCTTGTTTTAAGGTGCTACGAAAGTGCGCTACGAAACTACTTTACTGTCGTAGCGCACTGTGTTTCAGTGTTTTTAGTAGGTTTTGGAGCAGTTTTTGGATAGATAGAGGCTATGAAAGAGTTAAATACCATGTCAAGAAATTATTAAACACTCAAGGACTAAGAATTAAAGACCATATGACAGTGAAAATATTCAAAGAAGAAGAAGACCATATACCTAAAAAATAGGGTTTTGTTTCCTAGTTTTGAGGAGGTCAGTTAAGAGGTCACAAAGTGGTGAATCTCATCATCTAGATTCGACCATGTGACAAAATACTAGTAAAAGATTTATTTTCTTTAAGTAGATAAGGTTTTTAAAGATAATAATGAAGAGTTTGATCCCTAGTTGAAATAGGATTGTCAAGTAGGATAGGTGTCTGTTTGTCATAAATTTGATGTTTTATGGTTATGCAAGGTTTTAGTAGAAAAAAATTTGATGTATCTAGCATAGAGGCAGATCATATGATGAGGTAACATGTCTATTAAAGCCCATTGGGTCGAATTAGCAAAGGGTTGGAGATTTTTAGCAAAATGGCAGCTTATTGTAAATTGACAGTTTCAGCAATACAGAGATTTGTTACTTGACCAAATTAAGATTATGAAGGAGTTTTTGGTACTTATTCTATATATACCTTTTATGCATCTCTCTTGCAGTGGTTTTAATTTATATTACTCAGAATTCATCCATGAGATGCTCTGACTTCCTTTGTGAGTGAATTGACTGTGTATTTTCAGGTTTCATGTGTGTATGTCCTACTACTAAAGACTCTGACCTGCCTCAACTTCCATGTCAAGCGAACTCACTGAATCACTGAAAGTGTTGATTCCATAAGCCCAATATCTACATGCTGATATTATTTTCAATCTACAGGTTGGAAGATGTTAACTCAGAAGACTATTTTATTGTAAAGCTTTGGAGTTTCTGATATATACAGTAACAATACAACTTTTCTTCACCCGAGATTATTATTATATTTCAATGAGTTTATGTCCTATATTTTGAAAGGTTTCTTCAAAGTCTTAATACTTATTACTCAGAATTCATGATTGTTCATGTTCTGACTCTCTTTAAGTATTGATATATGGTGAATCTCTTTTAATATTTTCCTTTCAATACTTTGATGTTTCATTACTCAGAATTCATGTATCACATGTTCTGACTTCTTTTGAACCTCAAGTTATTGGGATTTTCTTGAATGTGTTACTCTTTCATTGAAGTATATACAAGCCTCAGCTTCCATAAGGAAAGCCTTGATTTTTGAGAGCCCTATCACTGACTCCATATCCCAATGGTAGTATTAGCCTTCATCTTTTCAACCTACAAACATACAAAACCAAGACATAATTCATAGATTTAGCCATCTGTCTACATCTTTATTCAATATCATTAACCCTTGAGAGAGCCCTATCAGACTGAGGAGGTTGAGCCTTAGTCACAATATTGGTTTGAAATACTTATACTGAAGTTGTCTGATCAACAACCAATCAGGTCTGATTTTGGTGATAACACCACCCTTATCCACGGGGGACTTCGAGTGCCTACTCTGGAAAGGTTTTTTTGAGTGGAAATTCATCATCTGGCATTGGTTTCACATTCTACCCCTCTCTACAACACTTACAGCCTCATGAATTACACATTCCTACCTTAGAGTTTGAGAGGAGGAAGGTAGTTCTTAGAATTTCAGCTAGGAAACTCGTGGAGGGATCAACCCTTCACCTTATGCATCCATTTTAATCTTGCAGAACCATAATTGTGACACCCGATATCAGGCCATCATTCCACACCTCCTTGGAGTAGTAGTCTGTGCACGAATTACACATTCCAATAGTGTAGATCCAGTGGAGGAAGGAAGTTCCAAGTATTTCATCATGGAATCTTGTGAGGGACCATCCCCTCACATTGGTGAGATTATTTCCATCAGCTGTGAGCTATATTGCATCACCTAGCAATAGGCTATAGCTTTAGCCCTCTTGACAGCGCAGTCCATTCCAGTAGCTATGTATTCAACAGCTGCAACTTGAGAGGAGGAAGGAGGAGCTAGATCTCAAGCTTCTAGATTGGGAATCAGGAGAAGGGACCAACCCTTCATGAATTGACCTAATTGTGTATTATTGTAGTGATTTTTTATTTCATTTCATGCCATAGATCTGCATACCCAAAAATTATGTATTGCAAGCCCTAGGAGGGTGATTTTCTAAGTTGACCCAATCTGTAAATCCTTTCTAGGTTATTCTTGGTTTTCATCAAAAGGCCAGATTCCAAATATTGACATTTTCTGAGCTCCAGAACAGCCTGATCTATGCATCCCTTTTGATCCAGCAGTTATATTTCCAACATCTCCAGCAGGGACAATGTAGTATGGCCTCCAACAGATCAACAGTAACGCAGTGCTTTCAGTGAGAGGACTTGAGGGTCACTCTAGCCATCTTTGTTGGCTTGAGTGTTTCTATTTTTTAGCACCATTGTACATTGTATTTCAGATACTTAATAATAAAATGACTCAACTATTCTGTCTATTTTTATGGTGTATTCATTTTATTTCCATATTGCTGTAGTTTCCAGTTATTTTCTTTTGTATTACTATCTTTTCCTCTTTGGGGATATTACAGTGGTATCAAAGCATGATCTTTGGCTCAGCTTGTGGGAATTAAATTACATGACATTAGAAGAAGAAGAAGAAGGTAGATATATATAATGGTAGATGGATCAAGTTTTTCCACACTTCTCTTCAGATCTATGCAGGATCTCTCGAAATATATTGAAGAAATGATAAGGGAAAGGAAAAAAGAAACCTTAATAAGGTTTCAGAATGAGGAAGGTATGAGAACTTCCTATCAGTAGCCTAAACCATTGACAATGCAGAGAGCTCCACAACAGTCTACTATGTCCATTTTCCTTGCAAAAGGAAGTGAATGGCATGGATATGAATAATACTTGGAGCATGATACTCAAAGTAATTATCTTGTAGAGTAAAAATCTCAATCTAGAGTATTTAAGGAGAATCTGACTCTCCAACAATTTTTCCAAATCAAAGAAAACCGGAGACCCCACAACAAAAATAGAAATAAAGGGCACATACAAAATATATTCTTCCTACCTACATTTTATGGGTCACCCACAAGCACAACAAAATCTTGGATGAAGGAGTTAGATGATTTATTCCAGCTACAACTAGTAGCGAAAAGAGGGGCTATTGAGATTTTAGCACTGCACCTTGTTGGTGAGGCAAAGGATTGGTGGTTCAGCCATATGAAACATGAAATAGTGTCTATTTATGTAGAATCACTCAAAGGTTGATAAAGAGGTTTGATAGAAGAAAAACAAAGACACTTTCAATAGAGACATTTCCTGACATTGATGAGAAAGTATATGAGGAGCAAGGGGAAGATGTTAGGACTATTACTCTGGAAGAAGAGCAACTACCACCACCACCAGCTGCAACAGAAGTACTTGCATCAGTGGAAGGAGAACTTGAATCTTTGCAATATGATCCTAAGCCTTTGAAATTGGGAGTGCCATGCATGATTCAGGAGGTGCATGAGGAGGAGGAAGCAGATACAAACTCTAGTACAACAATAGAAGAGCAACCATCACCATCACCATCAGTTGGAGAAGCCATTGCACCGGTTGGAGGAAATCTTGTAGCTTTGAAAGATGTTCCCAAGTGTTAGTTGATCCAAGGTTTATAAAAATTTTCATCCCATATTATTTTAGCACGTCAACTTTAGATTTGTGGGGTCATGCCATCAGGGTAATTGCATAACCAAGGGTTAGAGTGCCTTGCTGATTTGGAGTAGTAGATTATCACTTTGCAAAGGACCCTTGACTTGTTCAAGGAGGAGATGTATAGCCATCCTAGTTTTACATTGTTGAGCTGCACACAACACTTTGTGTTGGAGTGTGGATTTCAGAGGATAGATGAGCATAGTCTTAATTAGTACAATGAAAGACTATGAGTTCAACATTGTGTATGGAGAGAGCCATGAGATAGTTGATGCACCATCTTGGAGATCAATAACATTTTCATTGAGGAGCAGTGATGATTTGGGGGCCCAATTATTCGCAGAGAATTCCAATGACTGCTTCACTTATGAAGCATTGGATGGGCAGATGGTAGATGGTAGACATCGTGTGATGGATAGCATTTTCCATTATCGAGATGGATCCTTCTTGATGAGAACCTCACAACTCAAAGAGAAGATTTTTCCTACAGCATATTCAAAACCTCATAGGTTCTATCAGGCCATTGGTGAGAGGATCTCATGGAGAGACCTCAAGGAGGTTGTACTTCGACATATCATGGAGTGAAAATATTATCATTAGATTGGGGAGGATGGTATTCTCCATTGGGTGGATACCAAGCTGGATCATGATAGGAGTTATCACCCACAGTTGGATGGATGGGTGAGGATGATGATAAAGTGGTTGAAAGGCTACTTGCATATATATGATGCGTGGCAGCAAGAAGCACGGTTTCACTGGTTGCTTTTGGGTGAGTATGGTTACTACCCAACATTTCACATTTGTATGATCCATGCCTTGCATAGTACTGGTGTGATGTAGCAACAAGAGGCATGGGTACACTAGTTAATATTGAGAGAGTATGGCCATCACATGACATATCCTATGTCAATGGGTGTATTATTGTTTAGGACATTGCATGGTACTCACATGATGTGGCAGTATGGAGCTTGGTTATGTTGGTCTGATGTGACATTCTACATGTCAATAAATATATTTTCACTCCATAATTTGCATTATGATGATGTGAGGTGGCAACAAGAGTCATTTATGCTTTGGTTACTCTTGGGAGAATATGGGCTGACATTCTCCCATACCTTGCATGATGATGATCTAGGATGGCAACAAGAGGTCTTGCTGCGTTGGCTTATATTAGAAGAGTGTGGCCACCATACTTGGTATGATGAGGAGGTGAAATGGTAGTTTTTGGTGTCCAAGTGTGAATAAACTATTCAAAACTTTTCCACATTAATCTATCAATCCGGGCGCATACATTATTTCAAGGTAACATGCAAGGTATATGCAGGAGCAATGACAAAACCCAACTTTAATCATTGATTTAACGATTAAAATAAGCATGAAACACTATAACAATCATTAAATATAAAGTGTAGAATTATAAAATAATTCACAATAAATTAAATAAAAGTACCATAACAACAGTTAAAATGTACAAATATAAATGCGAGAACAACACACAGAAATAACACAGCCCCTGGTCAGAAGAGTTGGTTGAACTCTCTGACGAGGGCTGCAATGGATGCACACCTTACAGATAGAACAACAAAATGACTTGCATTCAATTAATCAACAGTCTTCTATTACAAACTTGATCTCTTTCATGACTAACCTTATTCACAACCTTGAAATCCTTCTTATACAATTGTTCAGAAAACCCTATTTCTCAAATCTGACAACTAATGTCTATAAATATACAATTGTTAAAATGGCCAAACTAGTTGCCGAGAGAAAATAAGAAAGGTATGAAATTGGTATGGAATCTTGTATGTTGTTACAACAATATCGAAATAGTGTTGTAAACTCAGAGTTGCTCCTATGATCTGCAGATATGCCCCTTTGACCACCGGATTTGTGGAAATCACAAAATTAGTACCTCGCATAGGAAAAATCCACATACTATTATTTCATTAATTAAACATTCTAGATAAAACAATGGAATGGGGTTTACCTTGTGTGTCATAGAATTTAATGAATATTAATGATACAAAGAAGTGAAAGAGGGGGTTAAAATGGAGGGAAAAACTATGCATATTTGGTACCCAACATCTCCCCCCAACTGGTTTTTCTGCATGTCCTCATGCAACTCATCGTCTCTTCAGGTCTAGGTTGGACCAACTGTGGTCAGCATGAAACTGAAAGAGGTGGTATTCTGCGGCCATCTCTTTTCTAGGGGGTTTATATCCTTTTGTTAGGAGTATCTCCTTCCACCAATCTTCACTTACATTGTATGTTGGAGTGTAATGATCTGTTGGAAACCAAATGAGGGAGAACTGAAACCTCAACCCCATCCACCAGGTCCCACAAGTCTGAATGCATGCAATAAAACATGGCACTCTTTTTAATGCTTGTGAAAAATTGGGTGCCAAAAAAGGTTCTAGGTTTCTGACAGTTGATGACGACAAAATCCATCTCCTTCGACAATTGTCAAGGGCTTCATCCTGAAAAGAAACTACCTATCTGACACAGAGGTTAGCACACCACTTCTTTGTTGTCCACATATGTTCTTTATGACCCTCAATCTACAAAAAGGTAAAGTGTTTGATATAAATATTTACTGACTTACCATGCTCCCTCATTATCATCAGTGGTCTTGTAGCTTATTTTTCCTCAAAAGTATCATAGGCCTTCTTCCATTTAACCTAGTTGATAGTATAGGAGGTGAAAGCTCTCAAGTGAACATCTCCCACAAATGGAACTGGATTAAAGGTCTAATCATTCTTCAAGAAATAATTATGCATGTAAAGTTCACACATCAAGTGTTGGTCCACAATATCATGGATTTTCAAAATAGGAAGGAACTGTATTGGGTCCTCAATCTCATGGTTGATTTCCTTATGAATACTTTCCAAGAAGAATAAAATTAACTATTATTGAATAAATAAAGCATAACTATGGGTGGGAGGTCTACAGGCCATTACTTGCTGCGCCAACATAAGCATTTCCTCTTTATCTGCTTTTAGCACTCGTATAACCTACTCCACTAAGTCCTCAATCTTACCCTATTGTTTCTCTTGCCTTCATCTTGCTTTGTCTAACTGGTCTATATACCTAGTAACAATCCCAATGACTTGATCCTGAACCCTCTTTGTCTCCTTCTTATGTTCATTCACGACAGATTTCCATTTCTGAATTTTAGCAGCTAGCAAGAATTCTTGGACTTCAAATAGCTGTTCAATAGGGCAAATATTTGTGGCAATAGAGGTTATAGGAACATATTTTGTTTATATGGCTGTTGAATAAACTTCAAACTTGGGTTTCATCACCTTCCATTTATATTCTTTTACCTTTTTATTTAATGGAGGTACTTGCTTCCTCAGCTTCCAAACTTCCTTCTTCAACAACATGGTCTTTGAGAGGTGGTCTCCTGTTTTCACATTATTCTATCCACTCTTGTTTAAAATTAAATTTGACTCCCAGCCCAGTAGCATGTTCACAAGGTGGTGGACTGTTGTTAGAGGCATCAACTGGCTTCTCCACCATGTCTTCCTTACTTGGTTTCCTTTCTTCGGGAGCACTCTCCTCTTCTCCTCTTTTCAATTCAGGAATTTTTGTCACCTAGATAGTTCCTTCATTGGCCATTCTCTGCTCCAGTTCTTCTGCAAAATTTCCTTCTTTAGTCTGAACTTCAGTATTCCCTTGCTGAGAATCAACAAGCGATGGACCGAAAATGACCATATCCTTCCTTGAATTGACAAACTTCAATATGGGCAGGACAATGATCTCTTTTATTAAACGTTGGGGAGAATGAAACCCCCTTGCTCCTCTTGGAATTATAGTCTAAAAAGGAGAATGTAAAATATTCTCTGCTTGGTCTATGTTAATATTTTCGTCCTCCTCTAATTCCTTTTCTCCATCATCTTCATTTCTTAATTCGGTCGAGCCTTCTTCATGCATTGCTTCTTGACCTATGGTCAACACTGGTTCTTGTGGAGTAGTGTCAACCTCGGGGATCATTATTTCTACGTTTTCCTGTCCTAACTGAGTTAGTGGTGTTTCTTGTGTGACACCCCTATCCATTTCAATATCCAAATCTTCTTGGGCAAGTGATGTTTGTTCTTATGTGACAACATCACTTGCCAGCCCCCTGACTCATATTTATTCTCCTTGTACTTCATTAATTAAAGTTGATTCCTGTAGAACAGTATCAAATTCATCCCATATCTCCATGATTCCTTCATCAATAGGTTCCATAGGTGAGGGTGGTTCTTATGTGACATCCTCTATTGTATGACCAATTGTTTCTTCTATATCCATTTCCTCCAGTTCTTTCTCTTCTTCCTCCCAATCCTCTAGTTCTTCTTCTTCTCTTGTTGAATCAACATAAGATGTTGGTTCTTCCTCCATTTCCTCTAGCTCTTCCTCTTCTGCTGGATCAGGTGGAGGTGTCGGTTCTTCCTCCATTTCCTCCAAATCTTCCTCTTCTACTGAATCAGCTGGAGGTGTTGGTTCTTCCTCCCTAGTAGTAATGATACCTACTACTCCCTCTTCTGATAGTTCATAGAGTTGTGCCCAGGGGACTTGCAATCAGGCCATTGGATGCATAACCAACAAACAGACCATTCCATGATTGATAAGGACTTCCAACACTAGCGTGAACTCCAAGCAGACTGCACCATGAGTTGGATATTCCTTATTAGAAATAAAGGCATGTTAAAAGAGTTAACATGTGCCTACGGGAATTGGAGATGGGCCGGGATTTTTAAATATTACTTGAAAAAAGTCGTAAAACATCCTTTGCGGGTTATTTATTTAATAACAAAGCCTTCTACCTCATTCAATGTGTATGATAAGGATTTACGATCATACCCTCTCCCATTATGGACAACACTTTGTCGAGCTTGCAAAAAAAGTTCACGAAATTCTAGCAGGGGAGTCCTCCAAGAGAACCACTATTTTCCTTGTCGTGTTAGCCCACTAACTTCTGCAATGTCTTCTTTTGTGATGGGGATTTTTACTCCTCTTAACCAAGAGCGATTATCTTCCAAATTTGGCGCAAATTCTGTCGTGATCCCTTCATCGAATCCCTGCAGTCTATTAAAATAGATATCCCATCCCGCATCGATGAAAATTTGCCACACATCTGCATTGCTACATACCAGAGTTGTATCTTTGGGTTCATGTCGCACAGACAGTCTTCCCATTTTGTAGAGACTATAATAGCACTTTGGACGCAACACACCATTGGAAGGAGTGACGACTACCAATTTCGACAATAACAACATGGTGAAAAATGAAGTGGAATAACAGTTTATACGACAGGTGATTTCTCGGGAAACAAAGAAAATCATGGCGGATTATGGTAAGCACGATGGATGAGATGGTAATTATTTCACATAATTTGGAAGGGACTGATCGATTGGAAATGTGCATGTTTCTAGTCCCAATACATGTTAATAATTATATGAAATATGGTGAAGATCGTGGAGCGTACTATTGGAACGAGGTTTAATAATGATTTTACGATAATCATTGGTCTAGTTTAATTACACCGTCATTTAATTATGAAAGCACCCCCCCCCCCCCAACTTAAAAATATTCGTCCACAGTGTCAATGTCTTATAGATGAAATATTTAATTAAATCCATAAGAGTCAATGGAGACGTACCTGGTGACCTACCTGAGGGAAGTGCCAATTGGCAGAGTAATGGCAGAATAATGGCGAAGTAACGGTGTTGACGGAGTAACAGCACCGATGGAGTGACGGCATTGGCGGAGTAACAACATCACAGAGTAACAACATCAAAGGAGTAGCAACATTGCAGAGTAACAATGACCAAGGAGTAACAACATCAAAGAGTAGCACCGTCCATGGAGTAACAATGTCACAAGTAACAACATCCAAGGAGTAACAACAACACAGAGTAGTAGCATCCAAGGAGTAACAACATCACGAGTAACAGTGTCCAAGGAGTAACAATGACACGAGTAGCAGTGTCCCAAGAGTAACAACATTACAAGTAGTAGCATCCAAGGAGTAACAACATCCAAGGAGTAACAATGTTCAAGGAGTAACAACATCTGATACTTCAAAAATTTTCGGGAGTAACAGCAATAGCGGAGAAACAACACCCCAGTAGTAACATATTTCATCACTTAGGAAATTTCCAACTCCACAACATTGCACCTCAGTAGTAGCTCCTGCAAAAAGACAAAAAATTTAACTGTAACAGCATATATATATATTATTAGATCAAGGATGCGGAGGAGGAATTCTCTGCACTGACAACCTTCAGACCAAATTTCTCAGATAGATGTTTAATGAAGGCATCCTTATAGGTTGGACGGTGATACAGTCTTAGAAGATGTCCATTTTCTATGAAATAAGCACGTTTATCATCAATTGTGACCAGTCTGACCATTCCATTATCAAATACAACATCCACTTCATAAGGCCCCATCTAGTGAGTGCAAATATTTCCTTTAAAATCCTTAAAATCAGAGTCATAGGGTAATGCCCAATCCCCTTTGTGAAACACCTTGTTTTTTATAAACTTATCATGCCATTTAACCCTCTGCTTCTGAATAACAATATTCTTTTGGACAACCATTGAACAAATTTCATCTAATTCATTAAGTTGATCCAACTCGTGTTTTTAGGCATCTCACAGGTCCAACCCTACTTCAAGAGCTATTCTGAGCGTACTGATCTCAAATTCTATCGGGAACAAGGGGGATTTTCCATAAACCAACTCGAATGGTTGTTATAGGTCAATTTGGGCATCATTCTGAATGACCTAGTTAACTAGGCATCATCTCCAGGACCAATGTATAGGGTCTATCATCCCCTAACATTTCAGTTGCTACATGCCCTAAGACAAAGAACAAGACAAATCAATCAAAGACTTTCATATACAAAGGTTTCCAAATTTTAAAGTTTATAATATATCATATGAGATCTCATCAATGTTGCCTCTAAAGGGACTAAGTGCATTTCATATGTAGGTAGCCCTATGCAAGGCTGCTCTACAAAGCACTTACCGACATCCATGGGTGCGTTGGTCACATTGGGAGTGAAATTCTCATTGTTCCGGAATCTCCTCTTGGCCAGTGCCTTCTAGAAGAGTTCACATGTGTCAAAATTTGAATCCATGTGTCCATTTGACATCTACAAGATTGGGAACATGTCTTGCCTATTATTGGAAATTCATTGATTGTAAAACTACCCTTAGCTCCTCTATAAATTGAGCACAGATCTTAGTGTTTGAGAAGGAATAATTTGTGTAGAGAAATTTAGGTGGAATTTCAATTGAGGAGATTGATTTGAGTGGCATATTGCTGGAGATATCTACATTGTGATGAGGCTAGGATGCTACTGGAGATGGTGACACTACATCAATCACTAGGTTGTAACCTCCCCTTCTATCATCAATAAAGATTACTACTTATTTTTCCCTATATGCATTTGTATAAGCTTTGATTTTCAATATCATGATTTCTTAGTTGATGTATATGGTTTATGCTTTATTGATTTAGCTAAATAACTTGAATAGACATTTGTATTATTGCTATCTCTTGCTATTTAGTGTTCATTCTTGTAGGAAATATTTTGCACAGCCCGCTGTCATTTGAAGCTACAAAAAAAGCGACAAAAGGAGACTTTGGAAGCACTTGGATCCCAATTAGATTCCTTATTTCATTCTGTGTGTCTGTTTACAGTTAGGAAAGATAGTTGTAAAGTCTTTGACCTGTTGTTCTATATTAGCACTTGTCTAGGGAAGAATGATTTATTCGTATTTCATAATTCTGCATAACAAATTGGCGACTGTTGGGTGCAGGAATTACACTTAAGTAAAAATCCTCAACACTTAATTGTCAACTCGGGGGATTCGTAAACTTAGAGACGAAGCACAGGAAATTCCAGAGATGGTATGAATATTTCTAATATCAAATCCTACTTTTGAAAAGAAGAATTGCAGAATCAAACATTAGAGAAGAAAGAAGAAACTCAAACCATCAAAATAATCTGAGGCTAGAACAAGAAGAAATGTACTTGCAAAAGAGATTCATAAATAAAGAGGAGAAATCACTCTAGCTAAATATTGATTAGCTACTGAGAATATATTTCCTTCAAAAAATACACCTTAGCAGTTTCCAACAAATGGGCCCCTTCAATCATTCATATATAAAGATATCCTTCTTAAGAAAAATCAATCTTGCACTAGTGCAGTATTCCTGCACTAGTGTGGGAATCAACGATTTATGAAGAAAACGTAAAGTAATGTCTTTACTAAAAAGGATTTTCTTCATGCAAGGGCTTTGAACTTTCTCATGTCCGTAGCACTCAGATCCAATACCAAGAAACTGGTTCTTGTACTCGATCCGGGCTTCTTGCACCTTAACGTTTGATCCTTGAAATCAATGATTCATTACTGCAGTGTGATAAACCAAATCATATATCAATAAAGATGAATATATATAGAGAATAAGAAAACAGTGTTTTTAATTAAAATATGACTGAAAACAAGAAAGTTGTTAGAAGTAAGCTAGAAAGGCTTGCTGCATTATATCATATAGTACTGGTGCGAGAACAGTTCTCCTTCTTGCACCAGGGAGGAACGAAACCAATGTGTAGAAAATCAATAGCACACCAACGTGCACTGGTGCAGGAATGAACTAGGAAAAGGAAATAAACTAGATCGTGCAGAAAATGAATAGCACACCAATGTGCACTGGGGCAGGTAACTCCTCCTGCTCGAACTAGGCAAGGGAAAGAAATCAACCGTGCAAAAATAAATTAACTACTTCACACAGTAGATCTGCTTCCACTCAAACAGAAATTCAAATACTGCAAATTAAATCACACTTGACAGCTTAAAACATAAATTGCGAGAATAACAAGGAGGTATAATGTGCTGGATTGGTTGGGCCCTTAGCCAACTAGTGCGTTTCCCTTTCAAACGAAAATGCTACTCAGAATTAATTCATCAAATATTTAAGCCAAAGGATAAAGTGTACAAAACATGAGGTAGAGTTCTTCGTATTAGATCCTTAAAGCAATTACATACATGATTACATATCCAACCCAAATTTGGGTGATAACACAAAACAATCCTGTTACTACGTCCTGGTTCTATTTGATTCTCAAAAACATTGAACTATTTGTCCTATTTACATTTCTGCTTATATAGATCCTTTTGGCCACAGGCCAAAAGGATCATTTACCATTACATATCCAATTACATAAATCGTTATAACAAATTACATAACCGATTGCAGAATAAGTTTTCAGCTTTCAAAATTAAATCGCTTTTACAAAATAGGCTGTGACTATCTCCAGCTGTCCGTCTCTCTTAAGTCCGATCTCAGCTAATCTCGATTTACCTGTTGTCATAGCTAGGACTTGGCTGCCTTCGGATATATCCTCATTGATCATATACAAAACAGGCAGTCAACCCAATTGATCTAGATTCGCTGCCAAGATTCACGGCGCTGGTGCTGGTGCGGGATCTATTCTGCACTAAAAATTAGCAATCAAGATAAGTGATCATCTATTAAATAACATAGGAGGTAACGATAAGTTACGAAATTAATTCTAAGTAATAAATCACGTAATAGGTAGTTAATAAATGCTAAGATAAGTTAAAAATGTAAAATATGAAGTTTATGCAAAATGTGTCATCGTTCTCGCACTAGTGCTGGATGAGGGCGCATAAGATAGGTGAAACAAGGTAATGATTACGATTTGGAAAGGGAAGAATGGTCAAAAAAAGAATGTGATTTGGAAAGGGAAGAATGGTCAAAAAAAGAATGCAATTTAGGGGAATAACATCCTCCCATCCCTAAACTGTTGTGTGTCTGCACACAACTTTTTTACCTTTTCCAAAAACCAAAATTTTTTGAGTACTCCAACTCAGTCTCGTTCCGGCATGTTGTCCTCAGGCTGCACTGTTTCGGCCTTCTTCCTCTTGATATGCCTTAACTTCTTTGAAACCTTTTTTAACCGCCTGAAACAACATCCAGCCCGATATTTCCAAACTCTAACCTCGCTTTTATTTTTCTTGAGCTCTGCCATCAATTCTCCTCTGCTTTGTTCCTTCTCCTCTTGTGCTTTAGTCACAAGCTGCTCCAAGTTTTGTACTTGGAGTTCTAATTCTGCTATGCGATCAACATAAGTCACTTCCTCTGTCTCAGCAGGGGCTGTCATTGGCTCCGGAACTTCTATATCTCCCATGGTCGCATCAAGGAACTTTTCTTCTTGTAGTCCTTCTTTTTCTGGTTCATCTTTCTTAGGTTCTTCTTCTGGTTCATCTTCATCTTCTGGGTTTTCTTCCTCTGGTTCTTCTTCTTCTTCCAGGTCTTCTTCCTCAGGTTCTTCTTCCTCCGGTTCTTCTTCCTCCAGTTCATCTTCATTCGGTTCCTCGTATAATTTTTCTTCCTCTTCTTCCGGGTCTTCTTCCTCACCCGAGTTCCCATGCAGTTGTTTTAACATCTCTTCCCATGTCATACCTTTGCTTTCTAACTGATTTAAAACCAGGATTTTTATCAGGCTATCATGGTATAATCGTGCATCAGCCTGGTCCTCCCTTCCATCCTGTACACTTCTAGCCATTTTCTCCAAACTTCTGAGAAAAAAGTAGGGTAAGTTCATCCTCCAACGAATGTGTTGGCCTCCTTCAAAATGCTATAGAATTCTGAAATGATACACCAGCGTAGAGGTGTATCTCCCTTTGCAGGTCACAAATTTCTGCAAAACAAACAGGAGATCCTGCCATTGACCTAACAGGGCTTTGCATGGAACTCAACGTTTCCAATTGACCTCCATCTTCTTATCCATGACAAAATGTTGCTAGCGTTTACCTTCCAGCTTCTGGTTTTTGAACCATTCCACTCTCGTATTCTCCAGACCTATTGTTGCTGCTACAAATTTCTTCGTGACTTTGAATTTGAGTGGCCCAATTCTCACTTGGTCGTTTTAAAAACTTCTTGCAAATTGTAAGGCGACGTCCCTGTCATACCCATTGAACTTCTGCAGGAACTGTAAAAATCCTGAGTACCGCAAAAATGGAAGACAACTGCGAAATTCGGCAGTTTGCTCAATCTTACTGAGAGACAGGGGTTCATTTCGGACGGGCGGCATTGCTGCTATCGGCTGTGAACAATGATTTTTGAGGCTTGCATTCAACACCGGGGGATCAAATTTCATAAATAGGAATTTAATTGTTCGTCCATCGTGTCTCCAGTTTACCTGCCATAGGTACTCATCATTTCTGGTTAGGCTCAATTGGTATGCGCGACGGCGGTTTAACAGTCAGGTACAACAATGAAGAGATGTTTGGAATGAAGGTAGGAGCGGGGGAGTTATGAGTGAAGGACATTTCACATTATGGCAGAATGGGGTGGATTATATGCAAATAACGATTACACAATTTCACATTCCTTCATAATTACAAAAAAAAACTTAGCATTCATTTAAAAAGATCATGATTCCTACTTAAAAAAACTTTGTACTTTCAACTAATTTCCTCCTAGGTAATATAATAGTGTAACCGCTTATCAATGATATGAAGAACATTATATAACTTTTCATCATGAACACTTTCTTATGTCATATGATGATCTGTACTTCTGCTGATAAGATGTATGCTTGTATTGATCTTTGCACCTCATAAATCACATCATTCTGCTGGTGCTTTTCTGCTCATATCATATAGGAAAATATGCTTACACTAGTGCAAGCATAATGTTAAGACAAAGAATTAAAATATAGGTTGGATTTCACATGATTTCTTTAACTTATTCTGAATTTTGCTTCGCCTTATGATGCTTCAGAGCACAACCTTCTGCTCTTTATATGTAGGATCCTGCAATGAACTTCATGAGGGAATAAAGGAGTGGGAAAAGGAAATTTTAGAATGGGAAGGAATTCTTTCATAGGGATTCCAGGAAAGTACCAAAAGAGGGAAAATAGAA
The DNA here is from genome assembly GCA_034641835.2 of Pinus albicaulis. Classification (NCBI taxonomy): domain Eukaryota; kingdom Viridiplantae; phylum Streptophyta; class Pinopsida; order Pinales; family Pinaceae; genus Pinus; species Pinus albicaulis. The sequence continues at coordinate 1,076,770,984 of CM076578.1, forward strand.
GTGGGATAGGGGGAAACAATTTCGGGGTTAAAGTGGGATTTCTTCGAAGCAGATAAGGTGAATTTAGAAGAATATGGGAAGGTTAATTATACTAGGATTCTGAGAATAAATCTAAGGAAAAATTATGAAATGGGATATGAAGAAAGACAAAAAATGTTCTATAAGGTCTACCTGCAATGGTGCAAGAAAAAATAACTGCAGCGAGAATTAAGTGTTACTTGGAAAAAATATCCATGCTAATTACCCCAATTGTACAAAGGTTGGTTATGTTGAACCTACTTTTACTTCGGTGGTCACTAGCATATCTAAAGATCAAGCAACATTCTCTTTTTATTATAATTTTTTGATCTTCCTGCCAGCAAGCTGGTTTTCAGGTTGATCCTTCTGCAATCATGTCAGCGGACTGATTTTCATAATTACAGGAAATTATTTTTTCTTACTTTTTTTTTTAAATTTATTTTTGTTAATTTTTTTCGAAGAAGGGGGATTCAAATTTTCAAGAGTTTGGTATTACCATTTACCACTACCGTTCCAAATTGCTGCTGAACTTGTTGTGTAAAATATTTCTTGGCAAGTGGTTGAAAATATTTCTTTAATCTATGTCCATTTACCAAGAATACGGTATCATGTCCATCAATAGTTTTGACTTCTACAGCTCCATTCTAAAATACTTGAATTACTTCATATGGTCCCATCCAACGTGTATGGAATTTCCCTTTAAAAATTTTAAATCTAGAATCATAAAGGAGTACCCAATCACCTCGTTGGAACTGCTTTTTCTGAATGGACTTGTCATGCCACCTTTTCCGTTGTTGTTGGATTAATATGTTTTGCTGAACAGCATCTCTACGAAATTCATATAACTCATTTAACTGAAGAAGACATTGTTTTTGTGCCTCAGAGATCTCGAGTCCTAGCTGAACTACAGTTCTAAAAGTTTTGATCTGGAACTCAATCGGTAACAGAACTTGTTTTCCGTATACCAACTCATATGGTGTCTGTCCCGTACTATTTCTCCAAGTGGATTTTTATGCCCACAAAGCTTCTGGTAATATTTCAGCCCAATCTTTCCAATGCATATTCACCGTCTTTGTGAGAATGGACTCGATCACCTTGTTTGTAGATTCCACCTGGCCATTTTCTTGTGGGTGATATAGTGTCAACTTCTGGTGCTAGATCTTGTATTGCTCCATCACTCCCTGTACCAGATTAGAAATAAACTGCGGACCATTGTCAGAAACAATTTATCTAGGCACACAAAATCTAGTAAAGATTTCAAAAAAGAGAAAATCAACAACAACTTTTTCTGTAGCAAAAGAAACAGCTTTAGCTTCCACCCATTTTGTAATAAAATCTGTACAAACCAAAATATGCTTTTTACCTAATGATGTTGGATTTATTCGCCCTACAAAATCAATATCCCATTTTCAAAAGGCTCAATCATAACTTGAGGGTATAAAGGCATTTCATTTGTTTGGTTAGGTTGGCCCATTCGTTGACAACTATCACATCGCCTGACATACTACTTGGCATCCTTAAACAAGGAAGGCCAAAAGTAGCCAAAACGTAATATTTTATATGCAGTTAGCTTGTCAGTGAAGTGGCCTCCACAAGGTTCATCATGAGCAGATTTCAATATGTCAAACACTTCCTCCTCTCTTACACATTTGCGGATAATCAAATATGGACCAATGTAAAAGAGGTCTCCTTGAATCCAGGAGTATGTAGCACTTTTCTGAATAATGTTCCGCTTTTCACGAGCGTGCAAGTGAGATGGTGTTTTTCCAGTAACCAAATAATTGGCGATGTCAGCAAACCACGGAGAATATGTAGACACAGAAAAAATATGTTCATCTGAAAAATCATCATTAACAGGAGTTACATCACCCGGATTATCTAGTCTAGAAAGAAAATCTGCTACGACATTCGATTTTCCTGGTCTATCAACAATAGTAATATTGAATTCCTACAACAATAGCAACCACCTAGTCACTCTACTGCTATTCAATGGTTTTTTCATGAAGTATTTAATTGCGGAGTGATCAGTATGAACAAATACTTCATATCCTGTGATATAGTGTCTGAACTTATTAATTGCAAAGATTACAGCTAAAAACTCTTTCTCTGTAACCGTATAGTTTAATTCAGTGGGAGACAAATTCTTACTAATATAATAAATAGCATAGGATTTCTTGTCTTCTTCTTATCCCAAAGCTGCGCCAACAGCCATTTCTGAAGCATCGGAAGAAATGTGAAAGGGAAAGGACCAGTTTGGACCTCTCAAAACTGGCGCCTGTACCAACTTTTCCTTCAATGTTTCAAAAGACTGTTGGCAAGCCACGGACCAAGAAAACTCACTATCCTTAGCTAGAAGTCGGAAAAGAGGAGCATCTATATTATAAAAATTTTCAATGAATCTTCTATAGTAACCAGCATGTCCTAAAGAACCTCTTACTTCCCTTTGAGTTATGGGTGCAAGAAGATGCAGAATGATTTCGATCTTTGCCGGATCAACCTGGATACCTTTGTCAGAAATTAGATGGGAAAGTACCACTCCTGCTTTTTACATTAATATAAATTTATTTTCACTCAAAGAAAGGTGGGCTTCTTGGCAACAAAGCAGTACTTTCTCCAAATTTTCGAGAGCTTCCTGAAAAGAATTACCAAACACAGAAAAGTCATCCATATAAATTTCTACAAAATCAAGATCGGAAAAAATAGACAATACTGCCCTTTGAAAGGCAATTGGAGCATTACATAATCCAAAGGGAAGCACTCTATAAGAAAAGGTACCCCATGGGCATGTAAAAGTAGTTTTATCTTGATCTTCGGGTGCAATCTGTATCTGGTTATAGCCACTAAAACCATCCAAAAAGGAGAAATATTTCTTTCCTGCAAGGGTATCAAGCACCTGGTAAATGAAAGGGAGAGGGAAGTAATATTTGAGAGTGGATTTGTTTAATTCACGATAATCAGTACAAATATTCCACCTTCTATATTTCTTAGGCACTAGCACTAATGGAGAGACCCACTGGCTATTAGAAATAGGATAGATAAAACCAGCATCTAAAAGTTTCTGTATTTCTTCTTTCACGAAATCTCTTAGAGCTGGATTCATTCTTCTTTGGGGTTGTCGGACAGGTCAGGTTCCTTCTTGAATATAGATATGATGTGTACAAGTTTCAGGAGGGATACCCTTCATGTCTTCGTAGCCCCAAGAAAATGCACTAAGATATTTTTGCAAAAAATTCACAAGTTGTTCTTGCTGAGATGGGTCTAAATCTGAACTGATATGCAAGGACTTACCAACACTAATCTCAACAAGAGTAGTATCAGGCTTCAGAGTACTCAAAGGAGTGGTCAAAGACAATGGTATAGAAGAATGAGAATCATGGTTTTCTTGGAAATCTAGGCTAAAAATCTTGCTCAAAGGCTCGAAGTTAGGCATGGTGTCTAGATTGTTCAGGAAATCTTGAATCTCGTCTTCTTGAGAAGACCCAATATAATGATGAATAAGATAAATAGACTGAGTCTCCTCATCACTGCTTTGGTCCAACCAAGGCAAGTATTGCCCTGGGTGCCTGGGCTGATCCTGGGCTGTAGGGTATAAGGTAACTTTCTTCCTAGAATCTCCATGTGAAATATACATATCTCCGGAATGACATCCAATATATGCATCGGCTATAGCAAGCCATGGTCGACCCAAGATCAAGGGATGTCCTCCTACCGGGTTCTTTGGCTGAAGCACAATGAAATCAGCAGGATATTCCCAAGAATCTAATGAGATGATCACATCATCCCATTTCACTTCTTCGTTTTTAATTTTAATTCATCTCTGCTTAACGGCCATGCGATATCAGGTGAAGATGAGACTGAACAAAGATCCATAGTTTGCCAATACCACACACGTCTCTGTCTATAAATATTGAGACAAGGACACACATAATCCGACCGTAATGCAATAAAGGTTTCCCGAAGATTAGTATTTTTTTCCAAGCGACACACACATCCTGTCATTAACTCTACTGCCTACCAACAAATTAAAGGCTTTGGGTTCAATCTTCCTCCGGTTTTCGAGAGGAGTTCCCTAACAATATTAGGTAAATGGGGACTTTCAGAATGATTGAGAAAGGTATCTTAATAAAAATATTTCGTAGTTCCGATGCTAAATGAGTCTTAGAAATAGGCTCTCTTCTTTCCATTACTAGCCTCTCTGGGAAGGGAGGCTGGTTGGAAGAAGATGGAAAGGACTCAGAGGGTAAGGGTTGCTTAGTGACAATTTTCGGAGAATGGTTAAGAGTTTCCTCTTCCCCTTTCTCTTCAACAATCACCATAGGTTGTTTCCCCGAATTTATGGTATTATTACCCTTCCGATATTAATTAAATATCTCATGAAATCCAACCGGAATAGACTCGTAATCGAATGGTAAAGGATCATTTGCACCGGCTGAAGTAGTTGTATTATTATTAGGATTGTGTAGGGCCGAGCAGAAACCTTATATAAGGCTCTTAAGGTGAAGGTACAGGCTTGGGAACCGACTCGAAAGTTGAGGCATTGGATAAGGTACATGTGTAGATGGATATGGTTGCATAGGTGGCTCGTAGGAATATGGAGAATGAGTTGGGCCTTTCCAACCCTGTTGCCATGGTTGGGAAGGTTGCCCATGCTGATATTGATTTCCATACTGCCACTGCTGAAGAGAGTTAGGATATGAATATGCATGTGGATTATAACCAAAATAGTGTGGAGAAAATTCAGGAGCCATACCTGCACCTACCTGAGGCCAATGTATTCTTGCTCCCATAGCATACAATTGTTCAGCTTCAGGCTGCCCCCCTGTAAATACTGCTTTAAGTCCAGGTATAGAGGGACATTTTTCTGTGATATGGTCTTCTGCACAAATAGCACACTTATTAGTTTCTTTCAAGTTAAGAGGGAATTCTTTAGGGGGATGCTTGTCTCTACATTTAGGACAAAAAATACATAATGAATCTTGTTCCTTCATAGGTTTTTGTTGAAATTTTAAAGAGTCTAACTATTTAGTAATAGTGTTCATTATATAAATTTTCATGTTTTCCATTTTATTTTCCAGTCCAATAATCATAGCATCAGTAGATTTAGTATTTCTATTTTTATTTCGAGTTCCTCTACCGGATCTATATTGATTCCTTGAAAATTTCTGGCATAATTCACAAATTTGATCAAAATTTTGCTGAGAAATATCACCTTGTCCTAATAGATTCAAATTATTTCTAGCATTATCAGTAAGTCCTCTTAAGAACAAGGTTCTAATAGTGTTGGGATCAAGCCTAAGTTTTGACCTTTGTAAAATATACATAAATATTTCTAAATAATATTCAAGCATTTCATCATCATCTTGTATGATTGTAAAAATTTCATCCTGCATGTCCCGAGTTTTACAATATTCTTGATATTTAGACAAAAATACCCTCCTCATCTGGTCCCAGGAAGTTATGGTGCTTCCTCCTAACCCCATAAACCAGCCCAAAGTTTATTCCATGAGGGTAACAGGAAATAATCTTAACTTCTGAGCCTCATTTTCATAATCATAACTTCTACATAAAATATTGAACTCAAATAGAAAAGAGTCAGGGTCTTCATGAACTTTACCATGGAAATGAGGGAGAGTTGACGGTGGAATATTCTTCATCTGTGACACAGTGTTAGGATCCACAATTGGAAACACAAAAGTAGATTTTCCTTCACTTACCTGTTTATCACCAGTCCCTTCCAAATGATCTCCTTGGTCTGCCATTGTTTTCTTCTTGCTTGTACCACTTTCCACAGGCTGATCCACACCTGAGCTGTTAGTACTAGAATCCAGGTGGATTGTTCCTGCGTGATGGGTTTGGATTGAATTTAGCTTCCTGCTTGCAGAAGGAGACCCAATGTGAGAAAAACTCTTTTGGCCCTTAGTGGGCTTTGAACCCTTACCTTTCCTAGGAATTCATCTCAAAAAAGAAAGAAAAATATCAAAACAATTTCTATTAAAAATGATGTTAGAAATAAATCAACACTAGTAAAAACTCCTTCAAAAATACTTGAAAAAATAAAGGAAACTTACCTCTATTATACAATCATAAAATTCTTACCAAATCAAATCGCCTCCCTGGCAACGTTGCCAAAATGTTGGGTGCAGGAATTACACTTAAGTAAAAATCCTCAACACTTAATTGTCAACCCGGGGGATTTGTAAACTTAGAGACGAAGCACAGGAAATGCCAGAGATGGTATGAATATTTCTAATATCAACTCCTACTTTTGAAAAGAATAATTGCAGAATCAAACTTTAGAGAAGAAAGAAGAAACTCAAATCATCAAAATAATCTGAGGCTAGAACAAGAAGAAATGTACTTGCAAAAGAGATTCAGAAATAAAGAGGAGAAATCACTATAGCTAAATATTGATTAGCTACTAAGAATGTATTTCCTTCAGAAAAGACACCTTAGCAGTTTCCAACAAATGGGCCCCTTCAATCCTGCATATATAAAGATATCCTTCTTGCAAAAAATCAATCTTGCACTAGTGCAGTCTTCCTGCACTAGTGCAGGAATCAACGATTTATGCAGAAAGTGTAAAGTAATGTCTTTACAAAAAAGGCTTTTCTTCGTGCAAGGGATTTGAACTTTCTCAAGTCTGCAACACTCAGATCCAATACCAAGAAACTGGTTCTTGTACTCAATCCGAGCTTCTTTCACCTTAATGTTTGATCCTTGAAATCAATGATTCATTACTGCAGTGTGATAAACCAAATCATATATCAGTAAAGATGAATATCTGTAGAGAATAAGAAAACAGTCTTTTTAATTAAAATATGACTGAAAACAAGAAATTTGTTAGAAGTAAGCTAGAAAGGTTTGCTGCATTATATCATCTAGTACTGGTGCGAGAACAGTTCTCCTCCTTGCACAAGGGAGGAACCAAACCAATGTGCAGAAAATAAATAGCACACCAACGTGCACTGGTGCAGGAACAAACCAGGAAAAGGAAATAAACCAGATCATGCAGAAAATGAATAGCACACCAACGTGCACTAGGGTAGGTAACTCCTCCTGCTCGAGCCAGGAAAGGGAAAGAAATCAACCGTGCAAAAATAACTTAACTACTTCACGCAGCAGATCTGCTTCCACTCAAACATAAATTCAAATACTGCAAATTAAATCACACTTGACATTTTAAAACATAAATTGCGAGAATAAAAAGAAGGGAGAACGTGTTGGATTGGTTGGGCCCTTAACCAACCAGCGCATTTCCCTTTCAAACGAAAACCCTACTCAGAATTAATTCATCAAATATTTAAGCCAAATGATAAAATGTATAGAAAATTAGGTGGAGCTCTTCGTATTAGATCCTTAAAGCAATTACATACATGATTACATATCCAGCCTAGATTTGGGCGATAACACAAAACAGTCCTGTTACCGCCTCCGGGCTCTATTCGATTCTCGAAAACATTGAATTGTTTGTCCTATTTACATTTCTACTTATATAGATACTTTTGGTCGCAGGCCAAAAGGATCGTTTACCATTACATATCCAATTACAGAAATCGTTATAACAAATTACATAACCGATTGCAGAATAAGCTTTCGGCCTTCAAAATTAAATCGCTTTTACAAAATAGGTTACGGCTATCTCCAACTGTCCGTCTCTCTTAAGTCCAATCTCAGCTACTCTCAATTTACCTGCTGTCATAGCTGGGACTTGGCTGCCTTCGGATATATCCTCATTGATCGTATACAAAATAGGCAGTCAACCCAAGTGATCCGGATTCACTGCCAAGATTCACAGTGCTGGTGGGATTTGTTCTGCACTAAAAATTAACAATCAAGATAAGTGATCATCTATTAAATAGCATAGGAGGTAACGATAAGTTACAAAAGTAATTCTATGTAAGAAATCACGTAATAGGTAGTTAATAAATGCTAAGATAAGTTAAAAATGTAAAATATGAAGTTTATGCAAAATGTGTGATCGTTCTCACACTAGTGCCGGATGAGGGCGCATAAGATAGGTGAAACAGGGTAATGATTACAATTTGGAAAGGAAGAATGGTAAAAAAACGAATGCAATTTAGGGGGCTAACAGTGACTCTGTTGGGGAGATTACTCTTTATCCTAGGTGTTTTAGCCTCTGATTTTCTCTGTTTATTCACCCAGTAGTTGTTACTCACAAAGATTAGGCTTTTTAAGATCCAATTTTGCAAAATAAGTGTGTTAAGTAGCTGTGTTTTTTCTTTTACACTGTTCCCAATGCACTCTTGGATAGGACACAGTGCTTTGAATAGCACTGTCTCCCTTTTAGGCCTGTGTTGCAAAGCATTATCCCTCTTTCGAGACTGCGTTACCTCCTGAAACCATCCAAATTCCCTTGAATTTGTATTTTCAATTTGTTTCAGTTTGTTTACTACTGTGTTTTGAAAATCATGAGCCTCATATTGACCAGTGAATTAATCTACCTCTTCCTCCTTTGAAAGAAAAAATAGTTCAATTTTTTTTTAAAGCATTTTTATTTATCATTGACGAATTAATTTAAAAAGAATTTTTATTGTCGCATTAGATCCATTTAATTTTGAAAAAGGAAATTGTCATCACTTCTTCCTTTCCTGATAGGAGAAATTGTTGTTTCATTCCTCATTTTTCCTTCAAAATAGAAATTGTTGTTTGTATTCCCCATTTCTCAAAAGTAAAAGGTATTTGTTTTTATTTATTTGGTGCACTTAGTTTCTTTTCTGCATTCATAACATTAAAGGAACTGAAAAGAAAAACCTTCATTTGCATGTAGTGGTTTGTGTGTTTTGCAAAAGGAACAATTATGAAATATGCATTTAGTTTGTGCTCTTTGATTTGTTTTCTCTAAAATTGATTGCTCTTTCCCTGTAGTAGCTAGGATTTTCATTGAAAAACTAATAGTGAAATATTTCTTATCATTATTAGTTTTCATTTTAGGAATTTCCAATACATAATCGCGGTGAAAATTTGAAAGGAAAATTTATAAACAAGATCAACTTAAAATTTATTTCAATTTACCTAACAAAGCATTGGAACCATAACGATAACATTTAGAAGGTCTAACCTAGATACGTGTTCTGGCATCGTAAAACATAACAGCTGTCGCTAATTGTCTGTGGTAAATTCTAAATGTGATACCTCACTCCATGTACGTAATTATATCGTATCTCGTCCACGTACTTTTAGGTATATTGGGTGGTCATACAGTACGATAAGTATAAAGGGATGCTCTCACTGTGCGGTTTCGCATCAGACAACGCTAATATAGACTTGGGCCTCCACGTACCTTCGAGTATATTTTGGAGGACAACTTTAGGTTGCTATCCATCCATAGTGAACCGAGTCGGTCACCTTTTAAATTGTGATACACCAAACATAGCATTCGGGGAGATTGCCTACCCATAATTCTTGGTTCGCCAGGAGGTATTTGCAGTTCAAAGTTTCTTGGTAAACCTTTTTGCCTAGCATTACCCTTTTATTTTGTTTATTTGTTTTTGGTTAAAATAAATCATTCATCGTGGAAGAAAAAAATCCCCTTCCTCGTCATTCACATACACTTTTATTGAAACCACCTTTACCACCAGATGCTAATTCTATGCGGCGAAGGCGACATCACTCTATCGAAACCAGTACTATCATTACCTCTCGTGAAGCATCATATTCCCATATACCAGAGTTGGCACAAGTTGTTTCTACAAATTCTGGTTTTTCTATTGTTGTCGAGACATAGTCCTCATAGCTACCCGTGGTCACAACCCATCCAATCTGTGATACCATACCTCCCGAACCCGACGTTGTTTAACTGGAAGTTGATCTGGATCCCATTGTTCGTTAGGGGGCAGTTGTTATTGTTCAAACTAGACATCATCCCTAGGACCAATGAAATAGGGTCTATCATCCCCTTATATTTTAGTTGCTATATTCCCTAAGTGGAGAAAATATTGATCCCGAAGTCGAACAACCGGAAGTTGTTTTTGTATTGGTCACTCCACAATCTATTGTAGCCATTGAGTCTCCCATAACACGCATTCAACCACCAGAAATATACTTTGGGCCTAACGATGAAGTTCTTCCACCTATTTTGATTTCGATTGAATAAATACCACAAGATGAAACACCTTTAACTCTAACTCATTTTCGGTAGGAGCTTTACCTATACGAGTCTTTTCCTCAATCGCCTTCCTCTGCTTTTGTTGATCCTATTTGACTTCGAGTTACCATATATTCTATAGGGTATACATTGGGTCATTTTACCATGGATGAGATAACATCCCACACTGAACCATCTATTTCAACTGCGACAACATCTACTGTTGCTTCATCTTCAATGTTTTGTCCATTGATTTCACCCATGTCGTCATTTGGAATCCTATCTGGTTCCCCCCTTATGAGTACTGACCGGCTTGATCCTTTATTCACATCTTCAGTGCAATATCAAGCTGGTTCCATCAGTTATTCCACTTGGTGGCTAGTGATTTCACATAAAATACCCTCTAAAATTCCAAAATTCAATGAAAACCCTGGAGAAGATCGATCACTTCATGTTATAACTTATCGTTTATGGTGCTCATCAAACTCCTTAAATGATGACTCTGTTAGACTACATATTTTCCATAGCACACTCACTACTCCAACTACACAATGAGGATGGTTGTTTTCCTGTGTCAACCTCGTTAAAAAATGAAACATATTATGAGGATGGTTCTTTTCATGTGTCAACCTTGTTAAAAAATGAAACAGATTATTAGGATGGTTCTTTTCCTATGTCAACCTCGTTAAAAAATGAAACAGGTGTTGAGGATAGTTCTTTTCCTGTGCCAACCTCGATAAATGAAACAGGTTCTCATGAGGATAGTTCTTTTTTCTTGTGTAAATCTCGTTAAAAAATGAAACAAGTGCCTTTGAGGATAGTTATTTTTTCTTGTGTCAACCTCGTTAAAAAATGAAAAAAGTGGCATTGAGGATATTTATTTTTTCTTGTGTCAACCTCGTTAAAAAATGAAACAAGTGCCTATGAGTAAAGTTATTTTTACTGTGTCAACCTCGTTAAGAAATGAAACAGATGACGAGAATAGTTGTTTTCATGTATCAAGCTCTTTAAAAAATGAAACAAATCCTCTCCAAATGAACCTTCATTCCATCCAGCTATCAGTAACTAGTAATATACTTAGGTGAATGAAATGAAGCTTGGGGGCATCTTCTCTTGCAAGGGGTATTCAAAACATTTTTACCAATTGCACATAATCGACCATTGAACTGCAGGGGGAAATTAGGTTCAGAGCTCCAAAATTCAAATGGTAACTATGGAATGGTAAAAATGAATAGTAAAACTCTTTTTAATAGTCATTTAATTGTTTGAAAATCATATTTATTTCTATGACTATGGTTTTATTATGTTTTTATCATGAAACAAGTATTTTTAATCCATTTGGTGTTGTTCTGAATAGGTCTTACAACTGATGAAAAAATTAGTCGTGCAGATTTATTTCAAGAATGATTTGACCACAAACCATACTTTTTCTCCTTATTTTTCGAGCTTTGTTAAAAACGAAAAATGATTTGAAGCACACTTTTATCTCTTTTTCAAGCTTTGATAACGGAGAAAAAGGAACCCTTGGAGTCTTCTTTCAGCTCTTTTTAGACTTTGATAATGTGAAAATATTTTCGAGCAGTTATCTTTTCGAACTCGTAAAAGTAAATGAATTGATATCTACTCAGTATAAGTTTAACCCTTTTCCGGGCTGAGATAGATTATTTATGAAAAAGGAATACCTTGGTCGAACATGACTAAAGAGCATTAGGGGAATTTTGAGGTCTAAAATGGGCCTCCTAAGAAAAATGTACAACAAAAATAAACTTTATAACAACCAATAGGATTCAAGATGATGATGTCAACCATGGGGGATGATTTATCATTTTTTAAATAAAAGGGTAAAAATATTAAAAAATAATAAAATAATAAAACTACTTTTTCAACTCGTATTTTCAACTTATCTCCCAAAATTTTATCAAATTTTCGAGTGGAGTACCCTCGTTGGATGAAAAATTTAATTCCTCATCCAAGGAGTGGCCCATGTTGCATACTCAGAATCCTATTATTATCGAAAATGAGAAATACATAAAAAAAACGTGATTGTAATCACGTTTTTTTATGTATTTCTATTTTTCGTGTAGGTTCCATCAGCATAACATGGGTACTCTTTGGATGAGGAATTAAATTATCCTAAAATTCCAGTACTCCCACTGAAATTTGAGTAAAGACTTTCTTGGGAGATAAGTTGAAAATATTAGTTGAAAAAGTAGTTTTTTCATTTTTCCCTCTAAAATTTGATGATGTCATCAAATCTTATTTGATTTTTTCCACTATTATTTTATAATTTCCTTAGGAGGCCCATTTTAGACCTCAAAATTCTCCTAATGGGTTCTCTCAAATATTATTTTACACTTTTTCGGATCTGAGTGACAACTTTACGAAAAATTACTTTTTAGTGTTTTCTTTCGTCCTCTTTTTCAAACTCTCTAAATATGAAAAAGGAGTAGGATATCACTGCCGTTAAGCTCGTTAAAACATAAAATAGTGATGGGCTTGTCGATCATGGCAAGAATCGAGTTTCATTCATCGCTAGACTCGTTAAATTATTAAATAGTGATACTTTATTCACCCGAAGGGTTGAATTATAGATCAAGCAAATGTTATCCTCCTCAAGCTTGTTAAAAAATAAAGAGGCACTGGTTCACAAATGACTGGGGAAAATTTGGGAAAACTGAGCATAATTCTTTATGGTAGCAAGTCGCTTTTGAACATGACACTTCCTTCACTCCATGTCTGTAACTGTTTGGGTTGGGTAATCATCTTGACAGTTCATTCATACCTATGGTTCATCATACCTTCAATCTAGTTTTGGGTCATGCTACCAAATCATCTTAGTGTCGTCGATATGTTCAAGAGAAGTCATCCACTGAATAAATCATCCTTCTGCAATACGCATAAACCTTTATTCTCATGACCGTCATCCATGAAAATTGCTATATCAAGTCACACCCTTGTCTCCAAAATCAGTAACTTCCGTTTCACAATAAGGTGACTTCTTGTCGACAAAAAATCATTATCCAGGAAGTTCACTTAGAAACATCAAATTCTAGTACCGTGAGGCTTGTTACAGCATCGAAAAGATCCTCGCTTCTAGACTTTTGACCGAAATATTTTTTTCGGTGTTCGACATCAAATCATTTATTCACGCCTTACGAAATATGTTGCAGTACCTTGAGGTCCATTGACATTAATGGTGGTTCTATCGCATTTGTTAGTATGAATCTTAATTCCAAGCGTACGAAAAAATACCACTTTAGCTGTGCATAAAAAACAACCCTAACAACAAAGATGGCTGCCAATATCCTCAGATCTGTAGTTAGGTGATCAAGATAAATGCTGCAAAAATCTAGATCTATGCATTAGAAGGCATTAAACAATAGAAAAAACAAGATTTACTCCATGCATCCAATAGACAAGACAAGAACATGTTGAATGAATTTTGTATTAATGGCACCTGGGAGGAAAACACAGAAGGGTGTTACCAGTTCTCCTCAATGGGATGGGTTCTTGTTAGTCCTCAGCACTTCAGATCTAAAATTCCTCTCTCTTGATGGTGTAGAAAACCCAGACAAAAATTGTAGCAAAATATGACTATGATGGTGGATCAAAGTCAGACCAAAAGTATAGATCCAGAGTGATCTTTAGGCAAAAAAAGGTGGTAAATGAATGGGAAAACCCTTCTATTTATAAAAAACATTGAGTTAGTCTATATATTGGTGCATAATTAAAATATTATTAACCAAATCAAAATCCAACTTTTATGGAATATTTTATTATATTTTTTGGAGGGAAAATGAATTTGACTTGGGTCAAATCCCTTTATTTGTAAATTCTAAATAAATAAATGATTTATTTATCATTTTAAGGATGTGGTTGAATAATAATCAAATAAATAATGATTTATTTAATTATTTAAGGGTGATTTAGTCATATTCAGCAAAGAATATTATTTAAATGAGGTTTAAATAATTATTCTTAGGAAATAATAAGATAAATAATGATTTATCTAATTAATTTCCCTATTTTGGGTTAAATAAAACCAGGAATATTAATTAAACTGTTGTTTAACTAATTATTCCTTGAGGAAAATCAAACAAATGTAGATTTATTTAATTTATCCTCATGGGGTTTCCTGTTTAGACCATAAACAACTTAATAAAGGTGGTTTACTAAGTTATTTTTCATAGTGAATGCAATTTTACTTAGCGTAAAATTGTTCTTACATGGTGTACTTGGGTCCATCTAATAACAATAGGTTAGATGACCAAAAAATGGTGTAACAGATTCCCCCCAGCATGCGAACGTTAGGAGCTAATTGTATGATCGAAGTACGTTGTAAGAACTCAATCACTAGACACTGAAGGGGAAGTGAAAGAGAGAGAAATGGATCATGGATCATGGCTCCCTTGGGCATGATGTCTTCTATTGGTGGCCTTGAGCTTCCCTGAGCTATCATGTGGAAAAAACACCTGCAGAAGTCTTCATCTACTCCTAAAACATATCTCACTATTTCTAGAACATGTCAATTATCCAAAATGCACTATTCATTCTCTCAGAATGGCCTTTGGCTCCTCTAGTTATGCCTCCAACACCTAGTGGCACTGGCTCCATGAAACTTTCCTGTAGCATTTTTTCACCTAGAAGTCTCAAAATGCCTCTAAAAGCTACACCAATGATTTTAGAAGATCCAAGATAGTAAAAAATGACTATTCATTCTCTCAGAATGGTTTCTGCCTCCTCTAGATATGCCTCCAACGCCTGGTGGCCCTCGACTCCTTGGAAATTCCCTGTAGAAAAATCGCACTTAGAAGTCTCCAGATTCTTCTGAAAGTTTCTCCATTGGCTTCAGAAGGTTTAATATAGTAAAAAATGACTATTCATTTGCTGAATTTGGACTCTAGATGCTCTGGAAATGACCCCAACACCTATTGGCCTTGACCTTCAAAAATATTAAAATGCACAAAATCACCTGTAGATTATCTTTTCTGACTCTGCAACCTACTTCAATGGCTCCAAAATACCCCCAATACCCCTATTTTGGTTATGAATGAGTTGAATTTGGAGTTTCTGGGAAAAAGTTATGCCTCACTCAATTCTGGCATAGGAATCTCCTCCGAAATTGGAAAATTGCCAGTTAACTCCACTAAATGTGGAAGTCATCCGGATTTGGGGGTGCCTCCATAAATTTTTCCAAAATAACTCTAAGTTAATTAAGGGATAAGCATACATTAAATGCACTAATCTTCACTTAACTAAAACTCTGCCCTTGGTTTTTTGCACTTGGTTTTTTGCCCTTGATTTCTCAGTGAAGGCACAAAAATCTTTAATGTGATTTTGGGCAGCACTACTGTCTTCCTCGGTAAACCAGGGTAAGATTTTCATATAATCTTGTGGCATATCATTTAGTATTTTGGGTAATGTTAAGGGGGGAATATTTATTGAGCAGAAAGTCAGGAACAACCATGGAAGGTGGTGGGTTTTGTGGAGGATTTTGATGAATGGTGACAGGTATATGCTCAATGGTGGCTTGTGAATTTATCTGAGTGAAAATGATCTAAGGGATGGTAACTTGTTTGAATTCTTCGGCTTCAGAGGTAGGGTGCAAAGGGATCTCATACGTATTTACTGACTCTGCTTCATCCTTTATCTCAGAATGACTTGAAACCAGGTTATCGAGAGGGTACTCGAGCACTCAGACAGTGGAATTGTGCCCTTGGACTTGAGCTTGTTGAGAAGAGGATGGGGATTCTTCTAGTGAGAATCTGGGTATATCAGTCTAAGCTGGTTGTTTCTCTTTCCAAATTCTTTTGAATAATATTTTTTGGGGTCAGACACAAAGGGTGTTCTCAAATGGGAGGTATCTGACCTTAGATGTGGACTGTGATAAGCGAGGATTGCGAGGATTTTATACCTTAAAGGCCAATGGAGTCGCCAAGGTGAGGAATCTACGACTCTCAACCCTTCTTGCTCACCTGATTTTGAAGGGTAAATTTTCTTTTTTGTATCCCAGGGAAAAGATCTTCAACTTCGTTCCCCGGGAATGACGCCAAAAAGATGTTGTAACTCCTAGAGACAACCCTGAGTTGTTAAGGACCAGTGCCTAAGACATCTTAAATCAAGAGGATTCAAAAGAGTTTTTACAAGAAGATGGGATGGAACCTCTTGTTATGTAACGATGATTTGAGTTTTTGATATGGGACCAGGATATAAGAGACAGAGTATTGACCAAAATGACATCTAGGACATATATGCATGAATTAGATGCAGATATTAAAACTAACTGTTGTGAGGTGGGTCAAACATAAAACGAGTAAAAATCTATCAGAGTAGATGAATATGACAAACTATGAAAGAACATGAAGGAAATATCAGAGCAGAGTAAGCTTATACTAACATAAGAATCCACCCCTCACTAATATAAGAAGAACTATGGCATGTAAATAAAGCTTGGAATAGAAACCACGCCTCTAGCCACATTTAAAGTGTTACAGGTGAGCAGATATGAGTATCATACAAGATAAATTCACATCTAACCAATTAGAACACTCACATTCCGAAAGCTACGATAATAGGAAAATGATGAAGAACATAGTGAACACTTATATTTATACAACGCTAAGAAAATACATATTGTTACTCATCTCATTTGGAATCCATTACACAATAGAAAAAGGCTTCATTCCTTTCCCCAAAGGGGTCTTCTGGCATACACTATAGGAGGATCTTAAAACTTTACAAAAGAGAAAATTCACAATTCGCAACTTCTTCTCTGAAAAATCTGGAACCCTTTCTTCGTTTCTAATTACATATTTTATTACTTTCCAGCTGAGCTATTGTGAAAATATATTTTTTAGACAAAATATTCCCCTGAAGATGTTTTTCAGTTTGGGGTCTCAATCAAAAACAAAAAATGGTGATGAGTAAAATGACCTCTCATCACCTACATAATGGCCTAATGAAGGTGCTAACTGAAAGCATAACAGTAAGTGAAAAATAAAAGTGCATAGGGTATAACAAAGATTTCACTTGATTTTCAAATACATAGAAAGGAAAATAAAAAATAAATAGGCCACCTAGGCCAAAATGTGAGTTTCATTTTTTGGAGCAGAGAGGAGTGTTGGATGGCTGCTGATTAGGATGTGTTGATGACGAGGAAGAACCAATTTTTCGACTGAGAGGTGGCAGTGACTGGTGAGAAGATACTGATATTGGAGTGTTGGCATATTCATTGCATTTTTGCCACACGCTCTCCCCTGGGGGTGACATACTGACAAAAGTCTCAACTAAAGCCTGGATATCTATAAGCTCTGTGTAATCTACTCAGATGGCTAAACACTATTTGATTTGGCAAAGGAGAGATAACTCCTTACTCAGAGCGGCTATTATTGTTTCTGCCTTTAGACGGGCAGTTTTTTCCAAAGGAAAATCAACCTGATTCATGATGTCTATCAATTTTTGTTCATAGACCGTTAACCCCGAAAATGCGGTCATTTCAGGATCCCACCATGATGGGAGGCCTGCCTCCACTAGTTTATCCCACTCTCGATTGAATTGTTCAACTCCCTATGCAACCTGCTCTAAACAAATCAGTGCCTTCGTGCATGAAGTCTCCTTTTCGATCACTCTTTTGACTTCCATCACTCCTCTGAAACGGTCTGTGATCCCTTGGGTGAGTAACTCCTCAGGGTCCAACTCATTCAGATACTGGATGTACCTCTTAGCCATTGTCACCTTTGCCTCTGCTTCCTCACGCCCTTCTTGCAACTTTATTTTGAATAGGCGGACCTTGATTTCCTTGTCATCCATCAGAGTGAGGTATTTCCAATGCTTTTTGACCTCTGATCTTATGTCCATCCATATTAGGCACTTGGCTTCTAGAAGTGTCACATTGTACTTCATCCAAGTAGTAAAATCCTTAATCGTCTTATCTTGTACCTACTTCTCTCTTTTCAATTTATCGACTTCAGTCTACAAGGCCACTACTACCTTCTGATTTGTCTCCAGTGTAGCTTCCATCTCTTGTAATCTATGGTGAACAGTTCATCCCTCATTCTCCAAAACTCTTAAATCGAACAAGGCCTTGATCAACTGCTCTGGGGTAGTTCCAGGCTCATCAGAAGTCAGAGCAACGCAGACATGCTGGTCCGATTTACCCTTTAAATCAGAATTTCTCTGCTTTGGGCCTACAATCTCTGTGG
Source organism: Pinus albicaulis (assembly GCA_034641835.2). Lineage (NCBI taxonomy): Eukaryota > Viridiplantae > Streptophyta > Pinopsida > Pinales > Pinaceae > Pinus > Pinus albicaulis. The sequence goes on from CM076578.1 coordinate 1,076,789,308, forward strand.
TCATTTGGGTGTTTCCTTCTTGTTCCTTAGCCAGTGAATCAACGAGAGCTCATTTCTCTTTCTCTACCTAGACCAATTCATCTGTTTGGACATGCTCTCCACGGGGTATATTTAGCCTCATTTTTAGCTCCGAGTTTTCTGCTTCTAGATCAGTGATGAGTTTCTTCCGAACTGCATCTTTATCAGCCCCTTTTTCCTTTATTGTCTTCCTAAGGGTCTCTAACATGTTGTTGATCGCTCTTGCACTAGCTCTCTCTCTTTTCTATTTTTCCAATACTGAGGTATACTTGTCTTCAAGTTTCCTCGGAGAGAGTGTGAGCTTCACCACCTCATCTCGTAACATATCTCTTACACAATGTTGCAAGCCCAGCTTGTCTGTTAGAGAGATATTGGCCAGATTCAGAGTGATCTCTAGGGCTCGGTAACTAGCCCCATCAGTTGAAGGCAACAACGTCGCCTCTGTAATTGCAATTATGAGCTGCTCTTTTTCCATATCCAACTCAATGTTAAGTTGGGTATGGTATTTGTCCACAAATCCGTCCAATTCATTCCTCAACCTTTCTTGTGCAGTTCTGTTTCTGGTGCCTATTTCTTCCCTTACCTTTACTCTGTTAACTGAAATTTCTTGTGACAGCCCTGAAGATTCTGATGAAGAGGCATCGTCAAAAGTAACCGTAAAACCATCCTTATTTATGTCAAGTAACCCATATCGGGTAACCTCTTCCCATGATGGCTCTTCCCATATAGTCTATGGTCCTTCCTTCCTCTATTTCTTAGAGGGATGGGATCCCTCGTCCATTCTCATGCGCACTTGACCTCCTGAAGTGTCTTCCTTATCTGCTTGTCCCTTCCTTTCTATCTCTGTGGAAGCAGTGTCGCCTGTCCCTTCTGCGGCTGAAGACTCGGCCTCCATCTGTAAATCCAAAGGCCATGTATCAAGGTTATCTCTCCACTAAATGAAGGGCCTAGTCTCATGTACATAAGCAGTCAATTTTATTTTCCTTTTTCTATTGGAAAGGATCCCTTTCGGGTCACAGGGCAAAAATTTTCCTTGTATTAGGTCCATCCCTTGAAGAAACATTTCCACTATGGAAAGGGCATGCCTTGAATTTACGGTGAAGGGGCCAACGGAATTTTGGAGCTTGAGAATATATCCTTTCTTTGCAGGAACAAAGTGGATCTGGTCGGCCTCAGGGTTTGACGGATGAACTCAAGGGAAAAAATTCGCATAGCTGGAAACACCGGCGAACAATAAGGGGGCACTTCTGTGCCATAGAATCTGATTTTAATGTAGTCATCATATAGGTACCAGTCCCCTGTGCTATCTTCCTCATCGAACTGCAGCCAGTCCTTCTGCTCAGGAAATATTCTGGGTGGAGGGTTGTCATGTATTATGGTATAGGCTATAGACATGAATTCATTTAAGAACCTTGTATACCTCCTCCCGTTAGGTTTTTGACGAACTGATATGTTCCACTCAAAGACAGTTCTTGGCTGGGCATTTGTTCTCAAAAGTTTCTCGAGGCCTAGACTCTCAAACTTGTCAGCATGTTTAAATAGGAATAGATAAAATACTAACGAACAAAACCGGAAAGACCCAGTGGAAGGTAGCTCTTGAAACTAATTTTGAATAGCTAAATATAGGAAGGTGTGGATATCCAAAAGCGTACACTTTTGAGTCATGAGCCACAGAAGAGATATACATTCTTTTGATGCTCGCTAGACCTCCTTAAGATCTAATAACCCTGAGATGAAAGCAAGGATTGGCTGAACATTGTCTCTGAAAGTGAACAAGGGAACGACATCCGAGGGTGGGAGAGATGTGAGGAGAGAGTCTAAAAGAAAGCTAAGGAATACGCTTTGTTGCTTCTAGGGCAACTTTGAGAACTGTCAGGAGAGGGATAACTCAGTGAACTCGACATAAATTTGACTGTGAGGGAAACAAAGGGCTTTCTTTATGAGCTTGGGGGATATGCGAAAAATCTTATTACCCTGAGAAGATATGAATAACTCCCTGCGCTCATCATAAGCTTCACTGAGCCAAATGATAAACTCAGGAACTGGGAATGTGGTCGTAGAAATCTGGTAGTATAGACCTGACTCAACAACTCTGAACCTGTTTTGGCCCTTCAAATTACGTTCAAACAATTTGGGTCTAACATGGGATACGCTGAAGGGGTAGAAAGGGTTGTGGATTCGCGCATGGGTGTCAATAAGGCGTTCAGGTCCAGAGACAGCCCAAACCTTGCGGGCTTGTGGGGTTTCAGGTTCCAACTTTCTAGACTTTTCTTTCCCCGTGACCATTTTGAAAAGTAAAACAGAAGGAAAACGGTGAAGCAGAGGAATGACTAAATACCTACGAACAGTGAGAAAGCCCGAGGGGAAAGCAACGTGGGGATTTAAACGAACTGCTACTAGATTTGAAGCTTTGTTGCATGACATATTCATAAAAAACAAGTATTTTACTAAGTTTGAGAGTAAAATAAGATCAAAACAGACTGTGGTGTGCAGAACACGAGGCTAGGATGACAACTATAGGGCTGACGTCATAAGGGCGTCTACAATGGGATGCATGGCGATAGGTTGTTGGCTACCAGGAGTCGGGTAGGTGCAAGCCACGCATCAGGTTAATTCCTGTACTGGTCTTGTATCGGCTCTCTAAAATTACCTTTCCTTTTATTCACGAGGCACCAAATGTCCATTTCTATGGGCCCACTTATATTTCCGGAGGGGTTTCATGAGGGCCTCACGTTATATTCCACTACCCTGCGGAACTCATGTGAGTGGTCCGCCACCATGTGACATCACTTACTCTGGGGGGTTAGGTCTTCATGTCCCTCCGCTTTCCCTTGGTACCCCTAGAATAGCCTGTGCATGGTTTTTCCCTTTTGATTTTCTGCCATATGGAACACGACCCTCTTATTTAACCACGTGCTACTTCAAGTTTCCCATCTGCGCCCGTGCCTTAAGGAAACTCTATACCAAAGCACATTTTAACTTTCTCACCCTGTTACCTTCGTGAACCTTTCCTTTGTTTTCTTCGGCTTCTCCTTTCCTTTAGTGTGAAGACTAGCTAAACAACATGGTGGAGGGGCTGGCTGTGGGCTGGCCCCTCCGCGCTCTGTTTGTCCAACTCTGCAAGGGTTAAGTGAATTTCAGCGCAATTTCTCTTCAATGTAGTCACACGTGGCTTAGTGGTCAAGGCATTGGGTTATGGGGGTGGAGGTCTTGGGTTCAACACCCGACCTTGCTTCCCATACCACATTTCTTTTGCACATTATATTTATATTAACCATATAATAAATTCCAATGTATCCAATGGATTCGGCATTAATATAAACTTTGTTATAAGAGGATTGCATTGATTTGAATATGTTTTAATATAATATTTCAAATCTTAATAATTAAATTATATATATATAATAAAAATTGAAATTTCCACTTTAGAATTATTAGGGAAATTTACCAGCACATAGACCAAAATGGCGAATCCGAAAATGCCACTTGTCACAGCCTCATTGGCAGAAACCTGAGGAATATTCTGAAAGATTCTTTTTTTGTTGACTGGACTACCACATCATCCATGTACCTATATTGCCCATTTTTTTATCTATTTTGGAAAGCAAATAGCAGGCCATAACTCACTCATATGAACTCAGATTTTGATGAAATGAGTTGCGCCAGAATCTCGGCGATGAACTCTATCTAATAGTTCAGGTCTGAAACTATTTTGATCACTTCGAAGTTTTAGCTAGTTTTAGGCCCTAATCCAAATTCTGATCATTCATGTATGTTGGTCTGGTCATTCTCTGTTTGTTGGTCCATATGTTTCTCCTCCTATTGTTCTTCTTTCTATGCTTATTTTAGCATTTTTTCCCCATCTCACTTTCCCATGGAGGTCCTAACATAGATTGAGGCTTCCTCTTTCTCTCAGGTGATTCTTCAACTATAATGGGTTCTATTTTTTAGGGTAACACCTTGCTTTTGGTTCATATTCTTGGCCACCTGCAACCTATAAATTGACTGCAACCTCAAGTGCAATCTCATTATCATGCCCTCTTAGCATTTAAAAGAATCTCATCTTGTTGCAATTTTAGAAAATGGTAAGAAATTCAGGATGCTAATGGATTCTCTCTCCGCTGATCGATTTGCTCCTGCTAAATTCTCCCCCCATATTTGCAGACTATGAATTCAGTGAATTTTATGTGCAAATTCAGGGCCTTGTTTGTACCAATCATCTTTTAATTTATAGGAGTTTATGTTTCCTTGATACTTCCCACAACACACTTGAAGTTTTCCCCCAATGCCTTTTCCTTCCAGCCTTTGTAAAACTTCTCAGAGAAAAAAAAAAACAAGCAATCTGGTGAAAAACAGGGGATGCTATAGGAAGCAGAGTTTCTTGTAGTAGCTCTGAAGTTTCTGGTAGAAGCTTTGAAAAATGAATAATTTTGATAATGGTGACCTTAGTTTTCAATTGCAAGAGTAAATTTTGGATTCTTGGCCATGCCACATCATACTATTCATTAAATTTGTATGGATACCCTTGATTAGCAATCTGAATTCTCTTTGCTCATTAAATTCTAAAATTGAAAGCACTTAACACATAGCACTTTCTTCTTATAGAGGGTGAAATGATGGTGAATAGCCTAAAGCAAAAGAAAGGAATAATGTGAAATTAATATACTAGCTTGGACACCTTTCACCCTTGGAGAATTTACCATCATACAGCCCAAACAACCTGTAGAAAATTTTTTACAGCTCTATTGTGTCTCTTTATACCTTTTAGCAATTAATTAATCATTTTCCAATATCCTAGTAGCAAAATGTTTCTTTTGCAACCCTTTGTTAGCTTCATGTAGCAAATTTTTCTTTCCTATAGAAAATATATTTTTCTTGTAGCAACTTTTGTGCCTGTAGCAGCTCTGTTTCGCCTATAGCATCTAATATTTGCATGCCAAGAGGTGGTGCATCCACCTTTTATTTTTTATTTTTTTACTTTTTATTTTTTCTCTTTTTTTATTTTTTTCATTGCATGAAAAATAAACTCAAAGTGTTTTTTTTGTTAACTGAGTTTGCCCTCAGCTACTCCTAAGCACTCCTTGTCTTCCATCACAACTAACTTCCTACTACCCACTTTCTCAAGTCCTCTTCACTTTTGTCTTATTCCTCTCCCACATGTGTGTGTGTTTTGGTGGAAAAGTGAATTTGACTGCTAGATAAGGCCGAGGATTCTTTGCTACTGATTTTGGCTATAAAAAAACTTTCCTTCTCATACTTTTAATGTTTTCTTAAGCTAGAATAGATTCAAAGAAAGGTTTAGATGATTGCATCCCTGAGCCTTACCCTCGACGTTTTTTTGCAAGTGATATTGAGGCTGTTGATATGACTCTTGAATTTGCCTTTAGGGGTTTTGAAGTTGTTACTAATGATCTTGAAGCTGCATGTGATAATCTGCTAGAGGTGTTATTTTTTATAGCATTGAATTTGGATGCCTTCTAGGGTTTTTGTTTGTTGTTGTTGTTGAACCCTTAGTTAAAATGAGAGGGGGGTGAATCATTTTAATACATTCATGGACTTTTAAAACTTTCCTTTAAACTTATTTACACCTTCATTTCATGATCAAATAAATATATAGTGAAACAACAACCTTAATCTGTGAGTAGCAAGTATTAAGCAGATTAAATACTGAACATGAACACATAATCATCATGCACATGGAAAACAGATATAAGTGGAAACCCATAAGGGATAAAACCACATCTTATTATTGTTGTGATACAAAGGCAAGCTCCAAATCCCTCTCACAACAAATTTTTTGTAGGCTCCAACCTAAAGGAGGCTACTACCTCAACTTCTGCAAGCTAAAACTTGCAAGGAAGCTCCAACTCCCATCTATTTTCTGCAAGCTACAACCCACATGAGGCTCCTACCTCAACCAGCTCCAATTGGACATCTATCAAGCTACAACTTGAAATGGAAGCACCAGCTCCCATGTATTTTTTGTAGGCTACAACCCACAGGAGGCTCATATCTGAACCAGCTACAACTGGACATCTATCAAGCTACAACTTGATATGGAGCACCAACTCCATTACACTACAATAAAATCATATGCCGATTTACCTAGATATCAGCTCTGTTTTTCTCCTTCTTCACTGTTGTCCTTCCAGCCTTAAAATTTTCTTTATATCATCTCTGGATCTTCACAGCTTCTATATCTACTTAGTCTTATTCTTGCACTCTTTAACCTTTATGCATATTACAATAACACCATTTATAGAGATCACTTCATATTTTTTTTCATTCCATATGGGAATATGAAATGAACATGTATGACTCTTTTCCTTCCACCTTCTCATTTTCTCGCTAAGCACATTCAGGATGTTACAACACTATGTACTCATTTTAGTATTATATTGTAGTTTTGCTTTGCCTATGGAGACTTTCCTTTGCATCACAAACAATATAAAATAAATAATACATTTTCAGTTACAATCAATTAATTACTCAACCCTTTCAGTTTCTTAGCTTTGTTGTGCATTTTTCCTCTTCTACTTGTTGTCCTTTTGTCTTTTATGTTTCTACAGTTATATTCCAACTGTGTTGTATAACGGCCCTTTTGTTACTCGAGTCTTTTCTTCCACGTTCAGCCTTTTCGTTTTCCTTACTGCTGCAACATTGTTATGCCCAAGCTCCTGGTCCTTTGTTTTGCATTCAAATCATTTCTTTGTGTTCTGTGGGGTATGGCCCACATAAAACTCCCTTTTAACGTAGCGGAGTATTACAAATCCAAGTTTTATCAACATACATGCATTTATCGATCAAACATAGCATATATAACATATATACATTTGGCAATCAACCAGGCGTATTAGCATACATACTTTGAGCAATCAAACAACACGCACATAATATACACAGACCATATATAATTCCAAAATAATGCATAAACCCCAAACGAATGAAAATACGTGGGATTTTCCTACCGGAGGGTCCCACTATACCTTGAACTAATCACATTTCATTGGAACTACTTTCTCACAGGTTTCCCACTCTACCGATAGCGATAAACCATAAACCATGTGATCTGCTATATGCGCTCGTGCATGGTGTTGACACGTGGACTCCCTTCATCGCATCGCGTAATTTGATCCATACCGCATCACAACCAAAATAAAATTCCTTGCGATGTCTTGAATTTAAACCCTATTTCTTGTGGGATGCGATGTTGTGCAAGGTCGACACGTGTCCCTCCACTTTGCATCGCAAAACTTTAAACTTTATATGCGGTCACCTTACTACTATCTCCTAAGCGTTGCGATGTGCAGTATGCGAGCGAGGTCCACATCATCATGCCATGTCACCATGTCATGTCACTACCATGTCATCATAAATTACCTGCGATCTATGGGGTCGGGACCATCTCATCTGCCATGTCATCTTGCCACGTCCCTACCACGTCATCGCCACATCATTACCACATCATTGCCACATCACTGCCATGTCATATTTATGTCACTGCCATGTCATCTTTTACTTCAATGCCACGTCATCTTACATTACTTCCACGTCATCTTTACATCACTCCCACGTCATCACCCGTCACCTTTATGTCATCACCCGCACTTCGCAGTTCGCAAATTACAACATTTTAACTTAGTGGTTACCTCTATTTCGTGTGATCTGCGGTATTGCATCGTGCCAACACCTATCCCTTCTCCACTTCACATCTTACACAACTTATCTTTCCTTGTGACAGCCTTAACGCTAAACTCTTAAATGTTGCAATTTGTGAAATCGCTCCTGAAGCGATTCAAACTCCACAGTCCATCTCTTGCCTTCACTTTTGCGATCTAATCCTAATCATCCGTTTGCCTCCCTTGTAATTATTCAAAGAATTATCTGCCTTAGTCGATTTTTCTGTTCTTTATACTGTCCCGCCTTATAACTCTGGTTTCTCGACATTGTTGCTCCTGAGCTTGATCTTGAGATTTAATTTTCTAATGAATCTCATCCTGAGTTATCACACTCGACATACACCTTTTCATACTGATTAAAACCCTCTCTATCTCTCGGCTCTCGCCTCTCTCTCTTGGCTTAATCGTTTTTATTTAATTGGCCTCTTCCTTTTGGCTCTCGCCTCTTCCTACTTTTTCTATGTATAAGTTCTCTCGTCCTCGATGTGTCTTGCAAATCTGATTTCCTTCTGTTGTGCGCTGAAGCGATTCGCTGCCTCTCTGCTTCACTCATTGCCTCTGTTGTCTCTGCTTCTTTGCTATCTCTACTCCTTGTCGGCCTCTACTCCTTTTCTCCCTTGCTTATTAGCTGCATTTGCTACCTCTCTGATTTTGTTGATTCTCTGTTGTCTCTGCTTCTCTGCTGCCTATGCTTCTTTTCTACCTTTGCTCCTTATCTGACGTGCTTCTTAGTTGCATTTTCTGCCTCTCTGCTTTTGCTGCTTCTCTGTTGCATTTGTTGCCTCTGATGTCTCTTCTCCCTTTCTATCTCTGCTCCTTGTCTGCCTTGATTCTTAGCTTCATTCGCTACCTCTCTTCTTTTGCTTCTTCTCTGATGTCTCTGCTTCACTGCTGCCTATGCTTATTTTTTGCCTCTACTCCTTGTCTGCCTTGCTTCTTAGCTGCATTCGCTACCTCTCTGCTTTTGCTGATTCTATGCTACATTTGTTGCCTCTGCTGCCTTTTCTTCTTTATTGCCTTACTGCTAGTCTAATTCTGCTACCTTTATGCTACCTCTCTACCTCTCTTTTATGCTTTCTTACTGCATTGTTTCCTGATCTGCTCCTTTTCATTATTGTTGGTTCTTCTCTGCTCCTTTTCCTTTGTGATAAATCAGGTGTTGCTCCTTTGTGCTCCTTTTCCATCAATGAAAATATTTCCAATAGTGTCCCCCTTTGGCATTGATGGAAACACTCCAATATTTCCTCCAGGAATTCCTCCCCATTTTCAGAAGATCCTTTCTTCTTCTGCTTTCTTTTCCTCCCCTTTTGATATCAATGGAAAATGGTCACACATTTCCCAGTGTATTTTCTATCTTTGCACTATCTCTATCTGAGTTGTGTTTAGGCTTTCTTCTTTTGAATTTATACCTTGCTGCTTCAGCCCGGTGTACAAGAGTTATTGGGAGAACACTTTGAGAATCATTGAACTTTTATGTATATACACAGTAAGATAATACCATCCCAAAGCACAAACTTCTTGCACTTTTATAAAGCTGAAAGTGATGATAAGGACACTTCATAGAGAAAACTTATATAATTAGAGATGCATCATTGGAACAATACTAAAATACTGAGAATGATCCATATGACATATAAAATATGCTCCAAATATACTTCAGTCCATATTATGATCTTCATATGAGATACATATCTATAGTACACATATTTTCAAATATGATGATGCCAATATATATTTTATAGCTGAGGTTCACCTTTACTACCTATTGGTGGTGATGTGTGCTAGACTACTGATAGGGATATTACACTAACAACCGAAAGACCCTTGACACTTATGTGAACAATGAATCAAACCAGAACTTACAACTTATTGTAAGATTAGACAATATCTTTCAATCTAAGAGACCAAATGACTTTACTACTTGTACAGAGTACTTCCAAAACTAACCCTTGAGGCTAGATACATTCAAGGTAGTGGTCAGTCTCACTTATCAACTATTCAATTTTATTTATGACATAAGTGGGTATGTATGCCAATGATAAATCTCTCTTCAATGGTGAAATCTCAGCAAACAGACTTCACACAGTTTTATGAATGATCTTAAGAAAGAGTCCTTGAAGATATATTTGTAATAACTTGAGGAAGGCATGTAGTTATATCTAGAAATAGATATTGCTTCAATGCTCAATATAATACTTCAAGTGTAAACAAGATAATGATCCTTTAGCACTATTATTTACCTTTTCATACCTTAATAATGCAAATACCGCTGGGAATACTACCTTGATGTAATTCTGCCATAATACTCTGATCCTGAGGACTTGTACCATACCACTACTCCACTGATGACACTTTGTATTCTGCTGATAGGCAGGCTGCTTGTTCCAAATACCAATTGATACTACTTTGATAAACCATGTAGTAATTTCACTTCAGCTTGCACATGTACCCATAGTTAAGAGAACCTTTATAGTTTCTACTATTGAGTTCTCCATTGTTCTCAACAGCAAACATCAAAATACTAAATCTGATCTTGGCATCATTAGCCTTTTACTTATTCTGGAATTTCGATTTAAAGGAATGTCACTACATATTCCTTTGTGGGACTGCTCCAGAATCATTGCTACTCTATATACACTTCAACTATTCTAAACATAATTATCTTCGAGAATATATCTTCAATTTCTTTACTTGGAATCTAAAAGAGCAGACCACTCATATTTTTATCACTCATTTAATTGCTTTCCTCCAAGTAGACCTTCTATAGATGAATGATGTAATGATATAATGATGATCATCATTTCTCTTACTCATCCTTCTTAAATTTGTTTCATTGTTAACTCTTGTAGTGTGATGCACAATGTGATCATCCTCTATGGATATTACTAGTTCTAAAGCTTAAAACATAATTTTTGTGATTTTAACCATTCATCACTTTGTGTGTTGTTATATTCTTAGCTTACATGTTCATGGTTGATGTTCCCTATACCACCATGGTTGCATGCTTCCTTCTCTCCTTCCATCAACCTGTTGGCTATTGAATACTTCGGGTATCCTTCTTCCTCTATAGTTTTATGTCCAAGGAATTTTCCTTTCCTTTCCTGAACTTTTAGTTGTTCTTATTCCAAGGAGTTCTACTTAGACTACTTTTATGGGGACTATTTATGAATTGCCCTCCCCCTGGAATGTTGCTTCTTATCTATTACTGGCTGGATATTTGTGTTTCTTCCTAGAGAATCTCCCCCTAAGAATATGATGGATTCATTATGTTATTGAGGTAACAGGATCCCCCTTTCTCTTTTCCTTCCATACTTTATTGGGGTTCTTCATAATCTCTGCACTTCTTCTTTATTCAGAGTTTTCTCTAATTTGATTGGATTCCATCATCTATCTAGAGTTCTTTAATGTATATGGTAGCTTATAGTCTTTTGCTTTGTGACCAAGCTTGTGGCATGAATAACATCTTATTTTACCTAAGTGAGGTTGAGCTGATGTATGGCATTTTGTTCCCCTTCTTTAACGCAATTTACATTCAACAGATTTATGTCCAAATTCATTGCATGAAAAACAGTATCCATGGAATCGATTAGTGTACCTGGTGAAAGGTTGTCCTCTCCATTTTTTTTCTTGAGTTATTATTTTCAGTTCCTGTATCTTTTGCTGGTTGGAATGGATTTTCTGTCTTACAGTATGTCGCAATATTTCCAGGTTTGTGACAGGAAAAAAAAGTGATGCTTCTCATGGAAGGAAAGAACCTCCTTTGAAAGCTTCTAAATTTATTCAATTCATATTCAAGAGTGTATGAGCCTTTTGCAACTGACTATTTCTTCTTCTCATTCTCTATCCTTTCATGTTGTTGCTTTTTTTGTTTTTTTCTTTACAAATCATGTTCTTGCTAGCTTCTACTTCTGTAGGAATCTTTTGAGCTGCTTCATTATCCTTTACAAATTTTACAACACTGATATTCTTGTTATCTTCTACCTTTGACTTACTGATTTCTCCTTCATAGCCTATCCCAACCTTTATGAGAAGAGACCTTTGAGAATTTAGAATCTGGTCCAACTGTCCAGAGCTTTTCATTTGTGGAATATTCATAATTAGTTCAATTTGGGCTTTCTCTAATTTCATCCTCAGGCTTACCACCTCTTCTTCCAAACTTCCACCTTCCAAACTTTTCTCTCTCATTTGTTGCAGCAAAGTGTCTTCTACTTTCCTTTCTTCTTCAAGCTGTGTGTTCAGGCCAAAAATTTATTCCTTATCTTCATATTCTCTCTCATCACATATTTGCACCAATGCCTTAAGGTTTTTGTTTTCATTCTTCAATCTTTCTATTTCATTCAAGGCTGTGTCAAGTTTGGTTTTTTCCTCAACTGTAATTTCTTCATGGTAATCACATCAATTAATCCTAGTACGTATCTCATTTGATTAACATTTTTCCTTTTGAAAGGAATTTTTCTTCTTCTTCTGGTTTATCTTTTCCTTCTTGATAATGCATCCACTAGTGTCTCCTTCATGCATGAGATGTAATCTATTCCAGATTCCTTTTGCAGAGGTTAAATCCATTATTAAATCAAGATCCTTGTTATGAAGACTGTTATATATCACACATTTTGCCTTGGAATTCCACTGTTGTTCTTGTAAAGAGGGAGATTCTGTGCAGTGACCATCACATACAAGCTTCCATACCTCAGGTTCATAAGCCATTAAATATGTTTTAACCTTATCTCTCCATTCAGGAAAGTTTGTTGTATTTAACACAGGTAAATTTTTATACTTCATGACTCAATTAGATCTCCTTCAAGCTATTAGGCTTACACCAAAGGAAACCGTTCTGATACCAATTATTGAACCCTTAGTTAGACTAAGAGGGGGGGGGGGGGGGGTGAATCAGTTTAATACATTCATGGAATTTTAAAACTTTCCTTTAAACATATTTACACCTTCATTTCATGATCAAATTAACATATAATGAAACAACAACCTTAATATGTGATTAGAAAGTATTAAGCAGATTAAATACGGAACATCAACAGATAATCATCATGCACATGGACAACACATATAGGTGGAAATCCATAAGGGAGAAAACCACATCTTATTATTGTTGTGATGCAAAGGCAAGCTCCAACAACCTCTCGCGACTGATTTTATGTAGGCTCCAACCTACATGAGGCTAATACCTCAACTTCTGCAAGATACAACTTACAAGGAAGCTCCAAATCCCATCTAGTTTTTACAGGATACAACCCACAGGAGGCTCCTACCTCAACCAGCTCCAACTGGACACCTATAAAGCTAAAACTTGAAATGGAAGAACCAACTCTCATGTATTTTCTGTAGGATACAATGCACAGCAGGCTCCTACCTCAACCAGCTACAACTGGACATTTATCAAGCTAAAAATTGATATGGAAGCACCAACTCCCTTAAACTACAATAAAATAATATGTTGATTTACCTGGATATCAGCTTTTTTTTTCTCCTTCTTCACTGTTTTCCTTCTAGCCTTCAAATTTTATTTATATCATCTCTGGATCTTCACAACTTCTCTATTTGCTCAGTATTATTCTCCCACTCTCTAACCTTTATGCATATTACAATAACACCATTTATAGAGATCACTTCATAGTTGTTTGAATTCCATAGGGGAATATGAAATGAACAGGTATGACTCTTTGCCTTCCACCTTCTCATTTTCTCACTCAGCACATTCAGGATGTTACAACACTTTGTACTCATTTCATTATTATATTGGAGTTTTTCTTTGCCTACAGAGACTTGCCTTTGCATCACAAAAAATATAAGATAAATAATACATTTTCAGTTACAATAAATTATTTACTCAGCCCTTTCAGTTTCTTAGCTTTGTTGTGTGTTTGTCCTCTTCTGCTTGTCCTTTTGTATTTTATGTTTCTAAAGTTATATTCAACTGTGTTGTATAACTTCCCTTTTGTTACTCGAGTCTTTTCTTCTGTGTTCAGCCTTTTCATTTTCCTTACTGCCACAACACTATTATGTCTGAGCTCCTAGTCCTTTGTTTTGAGTTCAGATCATTTCTTTGTGACCTGTGGGGTATGGACCACATAAAAATCCCTTTTAACACAACGGAGTATTAAAAATCTGAGTTTTATCAACATACATACGTTTATCGATCAAACAACGCATATATAACATACATACGTTTAGCAATCAACTGCGCGTATTAACATACATACTTTGAGCAATCAAACAGAACACACATAATATACACAGACCATATATAAGTCCAAAATAATGCATAAAACCAAAACCAACACAAATACGTGGTATTTTCCTATCGGAGGGTCCTATTATACCTTGAAGCAATCACATTTTATCGTAACTACTTTCCCGCAGGTTTCCCACTCTACCGATAGCGATAAACCATAAACCATGTGATCTGTGATATGCACTCATGCAAGGTGCTGACACGTGGACTCCCTTCATTGCATCGCGTCGTTTAATCCTTATTGCATCACAACCAAAATAACATTCCTTGCGATGTCTTGAAGTTAAACCCTATTTCTTGCGGGATGTTATGTTCTACAAGGTCGACACGTGTCACTCCATTTCGCATCACAAAACATTAAACTTAACATGCGATCGCCTTACTGCTATCTCCTAAGCGTTGTGATGTGCAGTATGCGGGTGAGGTCCACGTCATCATGCCACGTCGCACTACCATGTCACTACGATGTCACATTTCCACGTAATCATAAATTACCTACGATCTGTGGGGTCGGGGCCACATCATCTGCCATGTCATATTACCATGTAACTACCACGTCATCACCATGTCATTGCCATGACATCGCCATGTCACTGCCATGTCAACTTTACATCACTACCATGCCATATTTTACGTCACTACCACGTCATCTTTACATAACTGCCACATCATATTTACGTCACTGCCATGTCATCTTTACGTCATCGCCTGCACTTCACAATTTGCAAATTACAACATTTTAACTTAGTGGTTACCTCTATTTTGTGCGATCTACGGTATTGCATCATGCCAACATGTGTCCCTTCTCCACTTCGCATCGCACAAAACTTAACTTTCATTGCGACAACCTTAATGCTAAAATATTAAATGTTGTGATTTACGAAATCATTCCTGAAGCGATTCGATCTCCATCATCCATCTCTCGCCTTCACTTTTGCAATCTAATCCTGACTGTCTATTCGCATCCCTTGGAATTCTTCAAATAATTCTCTGCCTTAGTCGTTTTTTCTGTTCTTTATACTTCACACTCTGTAACTCTGGTTTCTCCATGTTGCTCCTCCTAAGCTTGATCCTGAGCTTGTCTTTGCTAATGAATCTCATCCTGAGTTATCACACTTGACATACACCTTTTCATACTGATTAAAACCCTCTCTGTCTCTTGGCTCTCACCTCTCTCTCTTGGCTTAATCATCTTTGTTTAATTGGCCTCTTTCTCTTGGCTTTCGCCCCATCCTGCTTCTACTATGTGTAAGATCTTTGGTCCTCGTCGTGTCTTGCAAATCCGATTGCCTTCTACTATGGGATGAAGAAATTTGCTTCCTCTCTGCTTAATTTTCTACCTCTGTTGTCTCTGCTCCTTTTCTACCTCTGCTCCTTGTCTTCCTTGCTTCTTAGCTGCATTCATTGTCTCTCTTATTTTTCTTCTTCTCTGTTGTCTCTGCTTCTCTACTACCTTTGCTTCTTTGCTACCTCTGCTCCTTGTCTGCCTTGCTTCTTAGCTGCATTTGCTACCTCTCTACTTTTGTTGCTTCTTTTTTGTATTTGTTTCCTCTATTGTCTTTTCTTCTTTTATTTCTCTGCTCCTTGTCTGCCTTGCTTCTTAGCTGCATTCATTGACTCTCTGCTTTTGTTGCTTCTATTTTGTCTCTACTTCTCTTCTACCTCTACTTCTGCTGCCTCTACTTCTATGCTACCTCTACCCCTTGTCTTAATTGCTTCTTAGTTTCATCTGTTTCCTCTCTGATTTTGTTGCTTCTTTGTTGCATTCGCTGCCTCTACTGTCTTTGCTTCTTTGCTACCTTGCTACTTTTCCTACCTTTGCTGCTAGTCTAATGTTGCTCCTTGCCTCTCTGTTGCCTCTCTTCCTCTCTTTTATGCTTTCTTACTGCATTGTTTTCTGATCTTCTCCTTTTCCTTATTGTTGGTTCTTCTCTGCTCCTTTTCCTTAGTGATAATTCAGGTGCTTCTCCTTTGTGCTCCTTTGCCATCAATGACAATATTTCCAACAGTTGTTGTTGCTTCACATCCGTAGATAAAATTTTGTTGCTGATATTCTCATGATGTGAGTGTTGTATTTGATTATTTACTTGATGCTTGAATGTTGGAGCTCGGCCATATACATCATGATACCAGGGGGAGTTGAATCTTTTTTTTTGTTTATGGTGCATGTCTTCAGAATTTGATTATACCTTTACTAATACCTTTGTTGTATGTTTGTAGGTGCCTCTATAATGTCTAGGTTTTTGCTACTGGTGAAAGTCCTCCTTGGAGTGCCATAACCTCTTCCTCTTCACCTCACAAGTTTTCATTTCTTCTTGGATGATCGATACAACCACTTATAGTGCCTTCTCGTGATTACATAGGTTTTCTAGAGGAACATGTTTCCTTCTTGTAGAAGGCCTTCTTAGTATTTTTTTGACTTCCAATATTCATGGGGAGATGACAAAGTGTGTGGTAAGATTAAGAAGGAATAGTGTGGTCTTAGAAGAATGATGTGAAGGAAATCAGTGTTTTTGCATAATTTTTTATTTTTATAGATGGGACAGAGTGAGCAGTTTGAGTGGAAAATATCTTTGAGTGAGATGGAGGAGTTATGAGAGGATTATGTGTAATGGTGGTAATACCTTATTCATGATTTATTTTTACTATATGACTACTCTTTGTCTTCAATCTACCTTCTTGAAGCTCATTGTAACTTCCTATAGTAGCTCCGGACAACCCCTTGTAGCAGAATTATTTTATCCATAACTATCAAATGGTAGAGTGGATTGACCTAAAACATTTTTAGCATGTTAAAATCATCCTTATGCACCTCCCCATGAAAAATATCAGCCATTGGATCCACAAATCTCGAGAAAAGTTAAAAATGGTTGTAGGTGATGAAGGTCGATTTCTCACAAATTGTGAACCAGAAATTGCTGAAATTTCTTGAGCGTGTTACCATCATCCATATGCATCTCCTCATGAAACAGATCAGAAAATGGATGCAAGGTTTTTAATATATAATGAAAACAATTTTCTGCTAAAAAACAAGACTTCCTATAACAAAAACATGATTTCTTGTAGCAGTTTACGAAAACGAGGAAAATGAATGATAAAATCTTTGAAATGATGGGTGGATGCTAGAAATAGATGATGGTAATGGAGTCCTTATGGAAGGTTAAATTTTGGACTCCCTCTCACTTACCCCAATCTCAAATATGCACCATTGGCAGAGGCCAGCATATAGTAAGTATGGATGGATTCACATAAGGGCAATTGACCTTGGCCCTTTTGGAGCATCTGAGCAAAGGACGAGAAAGTCAAAGTTTGAATTCCTTTGAATATATTTTTGACCTACTTTTTCTTTTGTTGCCAACTTTTTTTTTTTGTTGCTTGAAAAGGTTGGAGAACACCTCCATTAATTAGAGAGATTTACATGGAGAAAATATATTTTTTCTTTTCATTTTTTTTTTCTCTTTTCATAGGCCTACTAGCTGCCTTAATGAGGTTTTCAACTAGTAGGTCTACCTAGGCACCTCAAAGGAGGTTTTCACCTAGGATCTTTTATTTTTCTCTTATTTTATCTTTTTTCCAACCCATTTAACACTTCATGGAATTTTCAATCGGTGAGCCAATCTCAGACGCCTCACACGAGGTTTTCACCTGAGATTTTATTCTTTATTCTTTTTTCTCTTTTTCTATTTTTTTTTAATTTTTTTTCAATCCTACCCCACTTGAAAAAAAAATCTCTTTCAAGTGTATGAATACTTGCAATGGATCCATGTGCACATCAATATCACATACAAAATCATGTGTACACTTGAAATACATGCTTTGACATATACCTGAATATGAGAGATGAATTTCTTTGACCGAGATTGTATCAAGTAATGTTGAAGAAGAGTGTGTTGCTGCAACTTAATGATTGCCTCTGACCATATTTCAATATAGCTTTGATGTCCTTGGTTTGCTTTCTCATCGGGAACATTCTTCATGTCTTCTTCTACCATGAAATTCAAATCTTCCTCTTTTTGTTGATTATTCTCTTGAACACATGGAGGATATGATGGTAAATATGAGGGAACCTTCTCAATATCTAATTTTGAAGTCTGCTCTTCATCAAGTACAGCCCATGATTCTTTGGTCTTCTCATTTGAATCTTCTTTTTTCTGAATGTTTTCCTTCAATGAAATCAAGAAAATCATTTTTTTTCAATACTCTTCCTAAGCTAATATGGATACCATTTATATCAAGAGGATATGTTTGGAAGTGTTATACCTCAACATTGTAAGTGGGTTGAGTTACTTCTTTGTATGGGTTTGGAAATGGTGGTATAGGTAGTTGAGTGGGAGTCGATCTATGAGATGGATGTGGTTGAGGTTGTGGTGGAGGTGGATGGTATGGATAGCATGGAGTTGGGTATGGAGGATATTGAGGAAAACATTGAGGATATTGTGGATTTATCCCATAAGGTTTTTTCCAACCTTGTTTCCAATATTGGTTTTGCACTTGAGATGGCTAAGGTTTCAAAGGAAAAAGTGTTTTCCAATTACTTTGAGATAGATGTGAATAAGCTTGAAATTGTGAATTAGGTCCTTTCATCATATGAAGTTGACTAGGCTCCCATGGTCTTCTTGGAGCTACATAACATATCTTCTTTGATGATTTACTTGCTCCATTGTCCTATTGATATAGTTCCTTCAACCTTGGTAATGATGGACAATATTTAGTAGCATATGATTCTACATGGATAACACAAATTTCAACATCTTCTTTTTTCTCATTTTACATTCTTAAGATTTCTACTTGTTCACTTAGATTGCTAATAATTTATGTTTTAAAGTTATCAAGAAAATTTGCAAGTTCACATTGACTTACCAATGTTGACGTTGATGTTGATTTACTTGCTCTTTACCATCCTCTTGATATGCACTTGCATGTTTCACAAATTTCTTCAAATGATAATTGGTATACATATCCTTTTCTCATGAGATCAAGGAGATCAATCCACTCATCCCTAATTGTTCTAAGTAAGAGGGGTTTTAGTGTGTCAAATCCTAAATGAGGTAATTTTTCCCTCTTCACATTATACATGAACCTCTATATTAGATCTTCAAGGCTATCGTATTATTTTCTATTGATTCTAAATATTTTTTCTTTAAGATCATGATATTTATATTTTTCTATAAATATATTTTTCATATCATTCCATGATATTATTGAAGTAGTACCTAAACTCATGAACCATTTAAGAGCTCTATCCTTCAATTTTGCATGAAACCATCTCAATTTTGAGTGTGTGATAAGTATTCATAAGACCTACAAAGTATTTCAAACTAAAATAAATTTTTTTCCGGATCCTCTGACATCATACCGTGGAATTTGGGAAGGAAATATGGAGGGATGCTCTTCATATGCACACTGACATCAATATATTGAATGGGAAATCCAAGAGGATCTTCTTCATTGTCATCATCTCCATCCATTTCTTCTACCTTATTTGCCACCTCTTATTTTTCTACCTCCAAACGTGGATGGTGATGTAGTTCTTACTGCACCATGTGATCAAATGGAGGGGGTTAGTGTTGGAGAAGTATTTTTAAATATTCTTTTGAATAAGAATGCTAATGAAATGAAATTTTATGTTTTGAAATGAAATATTCCTAAATTTTTTTTTCTTTTTTGCAGAAAGAAAACAAATGAATCAAATAGGGAAGAAAAAAATTCCTACTTTAACACCTCCCCAGAAACAACTCCAAAAAGTGATGAGCCTCAATATTTCAACAAGAATTTTTCAACTCCCAACGCAACCAACTTTAATTATCTACTCGGGGTTCGTACAAACTTAAGAGGTATTGACACTATATGTGCAACATACAATGTGTCCTTATTTCGTTGATCAAATGTAATGGAGTGAATTCCATGAAATCAAAGCCTAAACTAATTGTAGAAATGGAAGTTTTTCTTTGAATACAAATTAATCCTAGGCAAGAACAACAATTTGTAATTGAAATCCTAAGAACATGAATTCAAATAAATAGGCCTAATCTACTTTGTAAAAATCCATGTCCTAAGTGGATTTTATTCTTCCTCAATCATGGATTTAGATCCTAGGGGTCATGATTCAAGCCTAAGAGAAAAAACCCAAGCTTTGGGAGAAAATATAGTTGATTTTACACGTTCTACAAGAGTGCTACATGAAGTTCTATTTTTGCTACAGGAAGTTATGTTTTGGAGATAATTCGCCGAATGACTAAGTAAATCAAATGAAAATGGGATGGGATAAATTTTTCAATAAAGTGTGATGTATTAGGTCTCCATTCCAAGTGGAATCACTCCAAAATAACCATGTTCACATGTTCTAAAAAATAACAGAAAATTACTACTCTAAAAACTGGAAATTCAAGAACTAGTGAGTTATTTAACCTATCAAATGCCTTACCTAATCAAGTGGAAATTAAATGGGGTAATTGTTTTTATTAAATTGAATGTTTTTATGACCTAATACAAGTGTAATAAAATCAAATTAAGTTCATTAACCCATTCTAAAAAATAGCAGGCATTTACTACTATTTTGCTACAAAGAATTTCTAGAAATATTATATTCGTGAACTAGTAACCAAATAAAAGTAGCTTAATGATGAAGATGAACTTCCAAATTTATTCTAAGGATGAATAATTCTTGTGAATATATAAAAAAAAAAAACTACAAAATAACTCACTTCAATCATTTAACTCAATCCTACAGCAAGAAAAAAAACAATGCTAAATACAGAAATATGCAAAACAAAAATAGGAGATGCATGTGAATAAGAAGTGAAAAGAACATAAAGAAATTGTGCAGAGGGATCTGAGGCTTCTGGGATGGCCTTGACCAAGGAGGGCTTGGAGTCCTATGGAAGAAACCAAACATTAGAAGCTAAAAATGGCACCAAACTTCCATTATTGAATCAGTCCAAGTACATCCCTGCAAGAAAATAAAGTGGAGTTTCTAAACAACAAGTTTTATCCACAATAAGACTAAAAAATACCTCCCCTATAGGAAAATTTGAATTTTTACATATATAAAATGATGAGGAAGCATTCCCCCTGAAAGTAGGAATTTTTCCCCTCCCAAATCCCTCAAATAGTTGATATGATTTCCAACACTAGGAGTTTGCATTAAATGACATGGAACACATTCCTAGATTTTCTCAATCATCAGAGTTCCAAAATATCTCAATAGTTTCATGCTATTTTGTTCATTTGTTCTCCAATATTGATCCTCCTGTAGTAGGGATCAAGTCCCTAGATTATCTCCTTCTCCAAATCTTCATAATATCCCCAATATTCTCACAATATTCTTCAAAAATAAATAATATTAGACACAAATATGCAATTATCTCTAAACCTTCCTAAGAACTTATTAAAGATAAAAAAATAAAATTATTAAGTGTAGAAGGAGAGATTTAATATAGCCTTTATTTGCCTAAGAAAGTTTATATGGGCCTTAATTTATGTCTAATTTATAGGCCCATCAATGTCAATCTAGGCGATCCATCCAAGGCTTCACATTAGTCTCTTGTATGCTCGGTTTGTCAATTTCCCTTTCCCTTTCCCTACTAGAGGTTTTAAAGTTTATTTAACCCTTGTGTTATTTTTGTTGCATAACTAATCCAGGTGGATATCGGTGTCCACCCACCTATTCCATTTGGACCCGCACCATCAATTCTTGCAGCTTTTCACTTTCAACACAACTTACTATTTTCAGCAAGTTTTCGGGTCATGCACTCCCGGAGCCGTTTTGGGACCCTAATGATCCAGGTGGATATTGGTGGCCGCCCACCTATTCTATTTGAAACACCACCATCAGTTCCTTCATTTTTTTAGTTTCAACAAATCTTACTATTTTTAGTAGTTTTTCGTGTCCTGAACTTTCGAAGCCGTTTTGAGGCCCTAAACGACGTTTTTTGGGCATCGCACCTCCGACAAATATGATTTTGTTCATGATTCCATTCTGAAATCGATATTCACAGTCATCAGTTGTATTCCTCAGATATATCTTTCTAACTATGTATCATGTGCGTCAAATAGAGATAATATGCCAAAGTTACCTGGGGAAGTTGAAACACCAATTTACCCAAACGGGGCCCATAGTTTTGGCGATTCATCTCCTAGGGTTAGGTTTTTGGATGTTTATAATTTTCCATTGTTTCTCAATAATAAATAGGCCCTCAAGCCTCATTGTAACACAGCTCAGAGGCATGTAGCCGCCACATCTCTTCTCAGAGATAAGCTACCAGTGCCCTAGCTATTTGATTTCCATTATTTCTGTAAGCGTATTTCTATTATTTTATATTAATGAAATGAAAAATTATTTTTGATGCATCTCTATGTTTATGTCTATCTATGTATTTTATTGTGTTCCTACATAAATCCTGATCAACAACGTATTGGGAAATTTTTTGTGTTAGCTTGATATATTTTCACTCTATTTTACTAAATTATTTCTTTGGATGTTATCAACACCAACTAAGACATCAGGGCAAGTTCCAAATGGAATCCTTATTGGAGCAATGGTGACAATGGGTGTGACACTAGTTGTGCTTCTATTCTTCTTATGGTACTATTTTTGTGCAAGAATGACAGGGCATGTAACAAGTATATTTTCCAAGCTCTTTCAACTTGAATTCACCCAATTAGGCATGAAATTGATATAATTTCTCTAAAATGTGTTAGATCATAGATGTTAAGATCCTAATCTTCCACAGAGATCTGCCATATACATTTGAGGATATAATAAAGAGAATTGAGACACTTGATGATATTGACATCATTAGGTTTGGAGGCCTTGGTACCATGTATAAATTACTAATATATGAGAAGCTAATACACATTCTGATTTTGAGGAGTTACCTCCTGGTTTGACAGATCAAATCACCCGTTTAAAATAGAGCTTGAGATTTTGAGGTTATTGCATTTATCCATTATCCAAATTTATTATCTATAAGTACTTGCCTTTGGGAAGCTTAGACGAGTTATACTACATGTTTAGTTATGACTACTTGCCTTTGGGAAGCTTATATTAGTTACTACATGGTTAGTTTATTAACCACACCAATTTGTAAAGTTTAACTTTTCATGGAATCCTTCGAGATGACTAGTTTTGATTTCAATGTATAACAAAATAATTTTAATGCTCTCCATAACATAAATAAACCAATTCAACTCTAGAATGGAGTGCTCGATTGAAAATAACAGTTGGAGCAGCCCAATAGCTAGCTTATCTACACCATGATTTCTTTCCTCGCATTGTACATAGTGATGTAAAGTCCAACAATATATTGTTGTGTGGAAATTTTGAGTCACATGTATCATACTTTGGTCTTACGAAATTATTGGAAGATGATCAAACACATGTGACCACCATTGTAGCTTCGACATTTAGCTACTTGTCACTAAGTACTAATTTTCTTTACTTATACCCCTTCAAAATATTTAAATATTTTGTATCGCCATAGGTATTCCTATATATTGGTTCAATGACATTCAATTTACAAGTTATTTACAAAGTGGTCAAGAAATATAGAAATCTGATGTGTACAACTTCAGAGTTGTTATGCTATATTTTCTTAGTGGAAAATAACCAACATCCAATCATTTGTAATCAAAGGTTTGAATGTTGAATAATGCCTAACATTGAACCAAGTTGCTCAAATTCTAGAAGCAGAGACTATGTCTCCATACCCTAGTGAATTTTATGTATCTAATATGGAGTTACAAAATGAATTCAATCCCAGGCTTTCCATACCCATTTTGGAAACTAAATTCTCTTTTCCAGGCTATAGCTATAAACTTTCTACGCCTTCAGTTGTTTTTTTCTGGTCTTCTTGTATATATTACCCATTTTGGAAACTAACTTCTTTTCTCAGTGTTATCGGACATAAATTATTTAGACATTTAATTGTTATGTTCTTGCCTGCTTGTATATATTTGGAAGACAGTGTCTCTATAAAGATAAAGCTCACTCAATCCTCTTTAGACTAATAGTGGCGTTGAGTATTCAATTTCATTTATTGTTATAATGGAAATCATATCCATCACATTAAATGAAGGTAGTCAAGTATATTTGTATGTGTAGGTATTTTCCATAATCAGATACGTGTTTTATTTTCAATTGATTTAAATTATTTTTAAATGTTTATAAAAAAATAATTTTTTCAATTCAACATTTTTAATAGCCTTACTTGACAGGAAAAACTAGTATGTAAGGTTTGAGTAAATGATTGGTTATTTGTTTGACATATTATTTATATATTAAATTGTTACTAAATAATGTACTTTAACAAAAACATTTACAACCCCTATTTAGCCATTGCTCTTGTTAGTCAACATACTACAAAGGTATACATGTATTTTTGTAGGTGAGTTTAGTTGAGTTATTATAATTCGATTCTCTTGACTATCAGAAGGAAGCTAAGAATATTTGGATATTGTTTTGACTTCCTCAGTCTCTTGTAAAACTTTTTAAGTCTCTTGTCAAACTGGCTTTAATGTCTTTGGCTTCCATACCTTGATTTTGCTTCACTCATTGGCAATGACCTGTTGCATTGCAACTTCCCATCTTAAAATATGCTACCCACCTTGATAGAATAAGAATATATATTGTACCTCTTATTGAAATATGTTGTCTATATGTTTTCCACTTTAGAAAAGTTTGAATGTCTACACATTTTAGGGTAGCTTGGTTATGTTGTAATATTATAAAAAAATATCATCTTTAAGGTGAGAACTTATGGTTTTACGTGTTTTAAATTTGGTTGTTTGATATATAGATTTAGTTTAAATTTTAGAAAATTGTTTTTGTTATACAAATTTTTTGAGGTCAAGGATTTTTATTACTATAAATTATGATTATGCGAATTATAAAAAAGGAATTTTGATTATCAAATGATCTATGCAATTTTTTTGTTGATTGCAGTTTTAAGAAATAATTCTTGTTAGTTAAAATTTTAAATGTCATAGTTTCTTTGTTAATTAGGATCTCTCATTGAGAAGAACCTTGATTGAAAAATAAACTGTGACCTTGTTCGTTGGTTATAGTTCTTGGAATAGTTCATATTATTCAGAGTTCCTATGGTCATAGTTCCTTTATCAATTAGGAACTATGACTAACAGGAAATTTATTCAACAAAGTAATTCTGACCTTCATTTGTCAATCATAGTTCCATCGAATGGTTCCTATTAGAATTTTTTTTAAGATAATATTTCCTTTGTTAGTTAGGAACTATGATGAAGGAACTTTTATTGTTAAATGAACTTTAACTTTCATTTTCCAGTTAAACTAGTTCTAAATAATAGCTCCTATTAACCAAAATTCTTGAGGTTGTGGTTTATTTGTTAGTGAAGAACTTTGATTGACAAGAACTATGACCCTCATTTATAAATCATAGTTCCAAGGAATAATTCCTATAAATAAATGTTCCTAAGGTTTTATTTCCTTTATCATTCAGAAAATATGACAAATGAACTTTGACTAACAAAGGAACCATGACCTTTATTTGTTGGTCCTAGTTCCAAGGAATAGTTCTTGTTAATCAAAGTTTCTAATGTAATAGTTCATTTGTTAGTCATGAAATTTGATTGAAAGTAAAACCATGATGAAGTGAATTCAACCAACAAAGGAATTATGGCCTTTGTTCATTGATTGTAGATTGAGGGAATATTTCCTATCAGTTAAATTTCTTAAGGTCATAGTTCTTTGGTCAGTTAATAACTCTCATAGATAGGAACTATGACCAAAGGAACTATTACGAAGGAACTTTAACCAACAACGAAACTATGGCCTTCATTTTTCAGTTGTATTTTTAGGAAATAGTTCTTATTATTCAAATCTCTTGATATAATGGTTTCTTTGTCGGTCGGGAAATTTTACTGGTGGGAAGTGTGACAACAGTAAATTTCAGGAAGGAACTTTGAACAAAAAAGGAACTCTAAACTTTATTTGTTTGTTGTAGTTCTACATAATAGTTCCTATCAATCAAAGTTCTTGAGGTCATAGATTCTTTTTCATTTGATAACTATGCTTGATGAGATCTATTTTAAAGGAAATGTGACACATAAAGGAACTATTACCTTCATTTTCTTATATTATTTATAGGTATTAGTTCCTATCAATCAAAATTTCCTAAGGTCATTATTTATCTTTCAATCGAGAACTCTAACAAACATGAACTATGAAAAAGGAACTTTGGTTAATAAAGGAGCTATGATATTTTTTTATCAGCTATAGTTTCAGGGATTATTTTCTTTCAATCAATGTTTCCAACATAATAGTTCCTTTAGTAGTCAAGAACTCTAACGAATAAAAAATATGACAAAGAAACTATGACCTTCGTTTTTCAATCATAATTTTAGGGAATAGATCCTATAATTAGGGGAATTTTGAGATATAAAATGGGCCTCCCAAGGAAATTATAAAATAATAGTGCAAATACAGCATTAAGAGTCTCAAATGAGAAATATCTCAAAGAAGAGAAATCCCACCTCTTGAGTGTTTTCGATAAGAACGGTTATAGCAAGTTTGAGGGCCTTAAATCTTTTCAAAAAGCGAAAAAAGGTCTAAGGAATAAAAAATATTCTAGTGATTGGTTATCTGGTGTTCAACTCCCATTTATTCAAGGGACTATTGATAAAATTGCTAGGATCCTCAAGAAACATAATGTTTCTTCGACTTTCAAGCCCCTCCATACTATTCGGAGTTCTCTAAAACCAGTTAAAGACTCGGTTAGCGCTAGGGAAGGTAAAGGTGTTTACCTAATTCCTTGCTCCTGTGGGGCTCCTTACATTGGTGAAACTGGTCGTTCCATTAATCAAAGGATTCATGATCATGTGTCAGACCTTAAGCATGGTAGGACACGCTCCTCTTCCTTAGCAGAGCACGCGGAAAATACGAAGCATCACATTTGCATCGAAGAAGCTAAGGTAATTTGCTAAGATTGACCATTTTCATCACCGTAAGTTAAGGGAAGCTTTACAAATCGAAAAAGGGTCTGTTAACCTGAATAGAGATGATGGATGGGGTGTTAGTATATGTTGGATCCCGTCCCTTCATCCTTAGTCGTTGCGCCTTTTTTTTTTAACAGATCCTTCAACATGGGATAAAAAATTAATAAAATAAATATTATAAAATATTAATATTATTAATCCCCTTTCACCTCATTTTTATTTAATTTAATTTATTTTTTATTTCTTTATATATATATATAATCCCTTTTTACCTTATTTTTTATTTATTTTTATTTTTTCAAAATTATATTTATATAATAATAAATAATAAATGTTATTGAACCCTATTTTTTCCCTATTGTTTTAAATAAGAAATTATAATATTATAATTAATAACTAATCTAAATATAATATAACAATAAAATAATTTAATAAGTTAGTTCATTTCTCTCTCTCTCGGAGTCAAACTAGTTGTTATGCCTTAACGGCTAGTTGGATCCTCTCTGATCCTCTCCCCATCTTTTTAAAGTTGTCTCCTGTGTATCTGATTTCTCATCTTGTTGTGATGATGAACCACACTAGCTGGTTCGAAACGCGTCGACAATTCATGATCATATGTGATTATTACCGAAAGTAATTTTTTAACAAATAGTGGAACTAATAAAATAATATTAGATTACATCATCAAATTTTAGAGGGAAAAAAGAAATATATTTTTTCAGCTCGCAATTTCAACTTATCTCCCTATGGGTTTACTCAAATTTCGAGTGGGAACACTTGTTGGATGAAAAAATTCATTCCTCATCCAAGGATTTCTCATGTAGCATACTTTCAATGGCCCCTGCTACACAAAAAATGAGAAATACATGAAAAATGTGATTGCAAACACGTTTTTTCATGTATTTCTCAATTTTTATTTAGCAATGTCCATCAAAAGTATGCAACATGTGTACTCATTGGAAAAGGAAATGAATTTTCCATCCAACGAGTACTCCCACTCGAAAATTAAGTAAACCTAAAGGAGAAAAGTTGAAAATTCAAGTTGAAAAAGTTGTTCTATTATTTTATTATTTTTTAATCTGTTCAATTTTTTACCACAAAAATGGAGAATCGTCCCCCATGAAAATGGTGAATCATCCCCATGATTTACATTATTATCTTGAATCATATTGGTTCTTATAAAGTTTATTTTGGTTGTACATTTTTCTTAAGAGGCTCATTTTAGACCTCAAAAGTTCTCTAATGCAGCCAAAGTTTTCAAGACCATAGCTCCTTTGTTAGTTAATAACTTTGACTGTTATGAATTGTAAAAATAATAAATTATATAAAGGAACTTTAATTAATAAAGGGCCTATGACATTCATTTGTTGGTTGTAGTTCCAAGGAATAGTTCTTGTCAATAAAAGTTCTTAATGTCATCGTTATTTTGTAAGTCAAGAATTATGAAAATAGGGACTATGACCATGGGCACTATGATGCAGGAATTTTGATTCCAAATAAACTATGAAATGTATTTGTTGAATGTAGTTGTTGGGAATAGCCCTATAAATGGAACTTCCTAAGGTCATAATTCATTTGTTAGTCAAGAACTTTGACTAAAAAAAGGAACTCTAACTGATAAATGAAATATGACATTTCTTTGTCAATCATAGTTCCAAGGAATAGTTCTTGCTAGTGAAGTTTCCTAAGGTTTAATTGATAAGAACTATGACCAAGGGGCTTATGTTGAAGGAACTTTGGCTTACAAAGGAACTATGACCCTCCTTTTTCAATTTTAGTTCTATAGAAAAGTTCTTGGGGTCATATTTACTTTATCAATCAGGAATGCTATTAGTTAGGAACTATGACCATATGAAATATGACAAAGGAACTATCATCCTTGGTTTATTAATCATTATTCGAAGAAATAATTCATGCTAGTCAAATTTCTTTAGATCATGGTTTATTTATTAGTTAGGAAGTTTAATTAATAGGAACTTTGAACACATGAAGTATGAAAAAAAAAATAGTTGAAAAAACAACAATGACCTTCATTTGTTAACTATAGTTCCATGGAGCTATTCCTATTAGTCAAAGTTCCTAAGGTGATCAATCTTGTGGGTCATAGTTCTCATGGTAATATTTCTTCAAGTCCTACTTCCTATTTCAATTAGACTTCCTATGACGATAGGAACTATGATCCATAGTAACTTTGACCAATAGAACTATAAAAAATAGGTTAGCAATCATATTGGAAATCAAAAAATAAATTTTATTTTACCCATAGTACAAAATTTGTAAACTGGTAAGTCCCATCAAATATTAGGAGAGCTTTGATTTGCCGCATAAAGTTTGCTAATTCCATAGAATTTAATTGCATTAAATTCTTGTAAAAATATTGAAATAAAAGCCAAGTTAGAAAAATTTAGTATCCTTACATTAACATCCTTTTGATATATATATATATATATATATATATATATATATATATATATATATATATATATATATATATATATATATATATTCAATTGTATTGTTTTTTAAAAACATTGCAACACAAAGCACTCTTAGGAATTTAGTATCATTATATTGCCTTTTGATTTATTTTTTATTTTTTAATTTGTTTATACATACTAACATGAACATTTTTCTAAATAAAGAGTTAGGGTAGATGAAAAATGCTAACAAATGCTTAATTGGAAAATGTTAACAAATGCTTAATTGATATTTTTTTTTTTTTTTTTGAGTTCATCATAATACATTGTTGGTATTGTAGGAGAAAGTTGAAGTGATCAATCAAGTGCCATTTCACTTTTGGATTGATTCTATGATCATAAATAGTGATGATTTCAATATATGTATAAAGAAAGTGTCTTTGTTAGTTGAAGCTCATAAAGACCCTCGTTTGTGCTATGTGATATTAGTTCCGTTGATGTTGCTATATAAGGGAGTTGAAGGTATGTCACTTTAGTAACTCTCTAAATTTATTAGAGTTCTTTTTTTCATGGTTGTTGCTTATATTGTCCATGTGATTATTCTAAAACTTTGTAAGAGCCTTCAAAGTTTTAAAGATATTTTAATTCAGCATGCACATAATGTGTTTGAAAAAATGTCTAAACGAAAAGTTTTGGCCAAAACTAAATTTGAAGTGTGTTCATATGCTGTATGCTATAAAAAGTCAACCTATTTTTTTTATTCAATGAAAATATTTATTTGATCTTGTTATTATTTATTTCTAGTATTTGTATGTTGTTATAGGAATTGTGGTTTTATTTTCAATGTAATTACTATTATAAATTACCAGCTTGATTTACTCGATCCTTGATGCATAGAAACTATGTTACTACTCTTTCTAAAATACAAGTGTTATTAATCTTTCTAAAATACAGCTTGTGTTATTGTAAATTATTTTTATTTATTCGTCATTTTCATTTTTAACTAGGTCTTCAAAAAACACATACAATAATGTCGAGAAACCATTCACTACATTTCACTACTCACTACTCATAAATGAGATCACAAATGATCAAAGATAACAAATACATGCAAGTTACAATAAGTTTGAATGAATCATGATGGACCGTTCAAAAGTACATACATGTTAGGAGGATCTTTTACATAATAGTTGAGAGTTTGATATGAATGAGACATGCAACATTAAAGTTAGGACAGTTGGTAAAATAAATTATTAATCCAATGATTGATTATATTCGTAAATGAAAGCAAATCACGTGCATAATTTCTTTTAAATAATTTCTTTAATGTAAAGACCAAAATAAATTTCAATACTATGATAAACGAAGAGATTATCAATATTAGGTGTTTGTTCAAATCACTTCAATACCTGCATGCAACTATATTCAGTATCTCATTATTTTACGTTTTTCTCATTTATTTTTAGATTCAGTTAATTGATATATTTAGCAATTATTTCTCATTATTTTATGTGTTTTTCATTATTTTTAGATTTAGTTAATTGATAGCTACTTTACTATCAATCTTTGCCAAAACAAGGCTTAGTAATTGACAAGACTCTAGCAATTGATTGATTTCATTTGTTTGTTGATTATTTGAATTAATTTGATAGTTAATTTAGTTTTACTATAGTAATTCAACCTATAGAAATTTAATATTTAAAGTTATTTTAATTTTTTTTTTTAAATTAGTTTATAATTTTAAGTTTAGATTGTCATGGTTGATATAAATAAGTTATATGAATTAGAATTAAGAATGTATGAGAAGGAAACTTAGAAGAAGAAGCCCGATAGTAGTTATCTAACTATCAGACAATTAAACAATTGTGTTTCTTGGTCTTTTCTCCCCAGAGATAAAAAGGAATTTCAGGTGGGAGGAGAGGGGTACACACCCTTTGAAGGAGATCAAAAAGGAAAAGAAGAAACGAAGGACACTGAGAATTGAAATCTGGAGATTGTGAAGGAGGTTATCCTAGAGCTGGGTTTGAACAAGTGGGATTTCCTCCAGACCCTACAACACTGAACCTGGAGGTTTTGAGGTTTGCAAGGTTGTCGAACAGAAAGTGTCACAGAGTGTACTGGTAGTAAGGGGCTCGGGGGAGAATAGGACATGATAATTGATCTCGTAGGAAGGGCGACGGGCTCTTCTGGTTGAGTCTCCTATTCAAGTTTGCTAATAATTAGACCAATTAGACCAATAATTGTGAAAGTATATATACTGTGATTTTATATTGATTTAAGCATTGTGAATGTTTATTTTCCAAAGACTGTATTGTGTTATTCAATAAGTCTGTAGTTGTAATAATGGTAATATTTTATTCTAAACTTCTATAGTATGTAGTCGATATGACAGAAGGATAGCATTGACCAATGTAGTAAGTCCTATAGTCGCAAAGATAGTAAGATTGTAAATAATATGTCATTGAAACTGTGAATATGAACCAGCAAAGTTGTGATGCCTCAATAATAGTAAATATTGTGTTCTGTTAAATAGAATAAAGTTGAGTTAGGGTCTTTCAATTAAGACCCATACTACCTGTACCATGTTTGGAACTATATAGATTTATATGAAGTTTATGGAAACTTGGGTTCGGATCTAAAAATGTAAAAATGGTAAGTGACTAACTCTGCTAGAATATTTAAACAAATGGGTAATAGCTTTGGCAATGATAAAGCTATAGTGGTGTTAACGGATGGTTAGTCTACTCCGGGAAGGATCCCAGATTAGATAGTCTGTAAGTGTAGATAAAATTTACATGGACTGGTATGAATTCTTGGGGGTGGTCTGATCACCCTTAGTACCAAATAACAATAGAAACCCGAGAGACGAGTTGGCTAAAATAACTCTCTAAATCCAGCATAATCTACCATATTATGTAGTACATAAACCGAATAAATGTTGAACATAATCCGAGAAAAGTGAGTTAGCCTACTAGATAATCATGAAAGAAGTCGAAAGATATATTCACTTTACTCAAACCATAGATAATACAACGATTCATCTGCAGAGAATTATTATGCCCACAACTATTGAACATCAAGGTTCACATTTCCGAAAAGCTGGAAATTACGGTAATAGAAATACAGTAGAAGTATTGGAGCATGAGAAAATATATATATTTAAAATATTTAAGAGCAGCAGTGGCTAAAACCATTGTTTGGCGTCAACGGCCTGGACCAAGTTATACAAGAACAAATTAAAAACCACCATACTTTAACAACTGAATGTGGAAATACAGGGTTTATACATTTTCCAGCACCATGTGTACCGTAAGACAATACTAAAAATTGGTACAAAGCTTCTACGTCAATTTAACATATATCCATAAAAACGTTTTTAAGAAACCGGGGTTACACCACGAATGGGTACCCTATGAGATCTAATCACAAAGAAAATCCAAAGCTAGGGTTACATCTGTGTTATAGATCAATTTGGGCACCATTCCCAATGACCTGGTTAAACTGGACATCATCCCCAGAACCAATGAATAGGGTCTATAATTCAGCTACTACATGCCCTAAGACAAAGAAAAAAAACAAATCATCCATGACTTCCATTGCAAGGTTTCCAAGATTTTAAGTATATTTTATATCACCTATGAGCTCACCAACGCAATCTCTCAAGGGGCAAACTACTTTGCATGTTCAAGCACCTCCACTCAAGGGTGCTCTTCAAAGCACTTAGTGACACTCAAGGGTGCATTGCTAAAATTGGGAGAAAATTTCTCATTGTTCTGGAATCTCCACTTGGCTAGTGCCTTCTAGAAGAGTGCATATGTGTCAAAATTCAAATCCATGTGTCTATTTGACACCTCTGAGCATGGGAACATGCCTTGACTATTATTATAAATTCATTGATTGTGAAAATACCTTTAGCTCATCTATAAATTTAGCATAGATCCTAGTGCTTAAGAAGGAAGAAATTTGATAGAGAAATTTTGTTGGATTCTCAATTGAGTGTTTGATTTGAGTGATATACTTCTAGAGAGATGTTCATTGTGATGAGGCCAGGATAATGCTGGAGTTGGTGAAATCAAATCAATCGCTCGTTATAACATCCCCCTTTTATCCATTAATAAATATTGCTGCTTATTTTCCCACATATGTATCTGTATAAGCTTATGTATTTCATATTATGGATTCTTATCTAATGTATATGTTTCATGTTTCATTGATTTAACTGATTAATGTGAATAGACATATGTATATTGCAATCTCTTTGTTGTTTAGTGTTCATACTTGTAGGAAATATTTTGGCAATCAAGCTTGGATTGGAGCTACAACAAGAGCGACAAAAGGAGAATAAGAAGCACTTGGACTCCAAGTAGGTTTCTTGATCTATTATGTGTGCCTATTTACTGTTAGGAAAAGTATCTGCAAAGTCTTTAATCTGTTGTTCTAAATGAGCACCACATTTAGGGAATGCTTTTTATCCATAATTCATAATTCTGCATAAAAAATTGGTGACTCCACTGGGGAGTTTACCCTTCATCATTGGCGTGTTTGACTCTGTTTATCCACCAAGTAGCATCTACTCTTAAATATTAGACTTTTTGAAATCAAAAATCGCATTAGAAGTGTGTTAAACAACTTGAGTTTTTGTTCTTTGTTGCGCCCAACGCACTGTTGAATAGGACACAATGCTTTGTAGAGCACTGTCTCCCACTCAGGGGTGCTTTGCAATGCACTGTCTCCCCTTAGAGACAGCGTTGCCCCCTAGAGAAAACCAAATTCCCATTTAATTTGTCATTTCATTTTCTTTCAGGATTTTGTTTGTTGTGTTTTCAATTGCCTGATGCCTCATAGAGACCAGTGACTTTACCTTCAAGTCTTCCTCCTTTGAAAGATAAGTTTGTTCAATGTCTCTTTAAAGTGTTTTTCTTTATCATTGACAAATTAATTTCAAAGCATTTTCATTACTGCATTAGATCCATTTGATTTTGAAAAGGAATGTGTCGTTAAATTATTCGTTTCCTATAGGAGAAATTGTAGTTCTATTCTTCGTTTTTCCTAAAAGAGAAATTGTTGTTCAATTCATCATTTCTCAAATAAAAATAATTTTTTTTTTTATTTGATGCATTTAGTTTCCTTTTTTGCATTCACATTAAAGGGACTGAAAATAAAAACCTGCATTTTCATGTAGTGGATTGTGTGTTTTGCATAGGAACAAATTAGGAAAGCTGCATATTAGTTTGTGCTCTTTGTTGTTTGCTCTTTCCCTCTAGTAGCTGGGATTTTGATTGAAGAAACTAAAATTGAAAAGTTTTCTTATCATTTTAGTTTGAATTTTAGAAATTTCCATCACATCATCGCAGTGACCCTTGAAAGGAAAATTGATAAACAAGATCAACTTAAAATTTACATCAATTTACCTAATAAAGCATTGAAACCATAACGATAAAACTTAGAAGGTCTAGGCTAGAGACGTGTTCCAGCGTCATAAAACATAGCATCTATCGTTAATAGTCTGTGATACATTTCGAGTGTGATACCTCACTCCACGTACATAAGTATATTGTAGCTCGTCCACGTACCTTCAGGTATATCGGGCGGTGTTATAGTACAAAAAGTATGAATGGGTGCTCTCATTCGCATTAGACAACACTATTATGGACTTGCGACTCCACGTACCTTCAGGTATATTTGGGAGGAAAACTTTAGGTTGATATCCATCCATAGTTAACCGAGTCGGCCGCCTTGTAAATTTTGATACACTGAACACAGCATTCGGGGAGATTGCCTGCCCGTACTTCTTGGTTCGCCAGGAGGTATTCTACAGTTCACAGTTTCTTGGTAAACATTTTTCCTAGCATTACCCTTTTATTTTTTTTTTATTTTTTTTTGTTATAAAATAAATCAGTCATCGTGGAAGAAAAAAAATATTTTCCCCGTCGTTTGCATAGATTATCATTGAAACCACCTTTACTGCCGGAAGTTACTCCTAGTCGGCGAAGGTGACATCACTCTACCGAAATAAGTACTATCAGTACCTCTGGTGAAGCATAATATTCCTCGTATACTAGAGTCGGCACAAGTTGCTTCTACAAATCCTGGTTTGTCTACTGTTGTCGAGACAAATTCTTCATAGCGACCCGTGGTCACGATCCATCCAATCAGTGAGACCATACCTCCCGAACCTGACGTTGTTCAACTTGAATTTGATCCAGATCCTATCTCTTATTTGCCAGAACATCTGAATCCCGAAGTCGAATGACCGAAAGTTTTTCTTTCAT
This sequence comes from Pinus albicaulis, assembly GCA_034641835.2. Taxonomy (NCBI): domain Eukaryota; kingdom Viridiplantae; phylum Streptophyta; class Pinopsida; order Pinales; family Pinaceae; genus Pinus; species Pinus albicaulis. The sequence continues at coordinate 1,076,824,910 of CM076578.1, forward strand.
TGGTCATCCCACAATTTTCTGTAGCCATTGAGTCTCCCATATCACGCAGTCAACCTCCTGAAATATACTTTGGGCCTGATGAAGAAATACTTCCACCTAGTTTGATTTCGATTGAAGAAATTCCACAGGAAGAAATACCTTTAACTCCAACCCATTTTGGGGAGGATCTTTTCTTGTACGAGTCTTTTCCTCAATCACCTCCCTCTGCTTTTGTTGATCCTGTGCCTATTCAAATTCTCGTCATTTCAAAAGGGTACACATTTGGTCAAGTAACCATGCCTAAACCAAAATATTTGGTTGGGCCATCTGTTCCAATTGCATCAGGACCTGCTCTCACTACCTCGTCGATGTTCACAACTTCACCATAGTCATATTTACATGGAGGCCCTTTGCTTCCATCAGGTTATAAATATTTACCTGGAATTTTCTCTGGTGCATCTTTAAACCCATGGACTTCACCAATGTCATCGTCTGGTATTCTAACTAGTAAACCTATAGTGAGTATTGAATGGCTTGATCCTTTATATCCATCATCAGGGAAATATCAAGCTGGTCCATCTGGGTCTTTTCCATCTAGTACCATCTCAACTGGACTCCATGCATTTGGAGAACAATATTTTCCATCTTATTATCCTCATCATGTTGGGAGGCAACCTTTGGTCACCCACTTCGACAGTTCTCCATCATTTTTTGGTCAACCTAATGTTGAAATGAATGTTTGTCAATGGCAGCCCACTCTGCCTATTCAACCACAAACTGTTGTACACTCGTATCAACCTGTTCAACCTATTTCACCCACATCAATTCCACTTGTTAATACGTCTTTACCCCTATTACAACCAAAAAATTGTGTTCCTCAACCATTTCAGGTGGGTCCTTCAGCTCAATACCCTCAAGTATGGGCCCTCAAACTCCAACTCCTTCGGCAAATATACAATAGAAACATGTACCCGGAATCATTTATTCACAAGCTGGATTACCATATTATGGAATGCCACAAAAAAAACCAAGCTATACCTATCTTCAATCGAATCCAAGTTATCCTAATTTGGGTTATAACATTGGTGGACAGACCCCTTGGCAGCCTCAGGCACAAATTCCTCAACCTTCATTTCAACAAGTATCGTACCCAAGTTTTGGTCAACATAATCCTCAAGCGTTTGCCTATCAAAACAACCCCTATCTGGGTTACCAGCAGCAGATATCTTATGCTAGTGCTCAAATGCCTGTTACCCAAGCAATTCCATCATACCCCGGCTATGCCCAACCTGACCTTAATCGACAGTTTCCCATTGTTGCAGCTTTAGAGTTACCAGATTTAAATCAGCTAACCAATGATCCATTCAACTATGCTCCTTGGTGGCCGATGATACCTCACAAATTACCTTATGATATTCCTAAGTTCAACGGAAACCTTGGAGAAGATCCTCGGCTCATGTTATGACTTATCATTTGTGGTGTTCATAAAACTCCCTGAATGATGACTCTGTTCGACTACATCTTTTCCAACGTAAGGTTATGCGGATAAATCCTTCTTACGGACAAGAACAATCTCCCTAGTATCCTAAGGATATCTAGAAACAAACATCCAAATGCAAACCATTTCCTCTAGATCATTTGTGATTCAAAATTATTAAATAACCAAGTATAAGGACATGCCCCTACTTGAAGTCCAATGCTTGCTGAAAACTTCTATCCAATTGCTCCAAAAGAGGTCACTTCAGCATATGAAACATGTGATCAAAGACAAATAAAAGGATTAAAAGCACCTTCATCTACATTTGTGCGATGCATGTTCTTACCACAAACCTTCACAATGATTTGGAAAGGGATGGAGAAATGAAGATGAGGTTTTTTCAATCTATTCCAATCAAAGGAAAAGACCTCGGTACTTGAAGGGCGTTCTGAGGAAACAGGTGAAATGCCCCCTGGCGTAGAAGAATCTAATGTAACAAGAAGAACCTGAGCAGTATGAATTTCACTCTCTAGAGGGAGAGTGGGATCGACTGGATGTGAAATCAAGTCGACCACTTGATCAACTAATGGATCATCAACCTGAGTGATATTATTTTCACTCTCCAATGGAAGAATGGGATTGATTGTACTTGGAATTAGATCAATCACCCTGTCAATTGACGGTAGGTTGGGAGAAATTTTACAGTAAGCAATTGGAAGTTGTTGCTATGGAACAGTAAGGTTTTACAACGATTTTGAGGCTTCATCCATGTAAGGGAAAATGTGAGTTTGATGACTCCCTTTGCATAACCTACAAGGAAACCTAACTTTACCCTTTTACCTAGGAACCTGACTATCACTAATTGATTGATCAACAGTAAGTTGATGAGATTTTTCTGACCATACTTCCAACACCTTAGGAATACCAAGAAAATTGATGAGGAAGTGGTCACCCTTACAAAGTTTGCAGGGGTATCTAGGTTTATGATGCATGTTGGAGGTTTCCTCAACATTAATAACACTTACAACTATGGTTGTTTGGTTGACTTCTTTCTTATCTTGCTTCTTCTTCTTCTTCCCTTTCTTCATCTTCTTAGCCACTTGGTTACTAGTGTCAAGGCTTTTACCAAGTGAAGAGGAAGAAAGGGAGGAAGACATGACATGTTGGGCGAAGAAGGTAAAGGGTCAACATGAGGTTGGTGATGTTGAGATGGTGAAATTTGTTGAGGTGAAGCATTCGGTTGAGGTGGAAAAATTTGAGTATTCGAGGCCAACGAAGTTGAAAATAACCATACCGGTAAACCTATGGTAAATCTAAGTAATGACAATGTAGCCATATAAGGAGGAACAAAAATTCCAAAGCAAGGAAAAGTACTAGGATTATCGTTAATAGGGGTTCCTTGGTTGGTAAATTCTGGAACAATTGCCATTAATTTCAACTTCAGTGAATTTTATTA